>CABFPE010000082.1:1487913-1512998 GCA_900660155.1 Hofstenia miamia
GCAAGCTAGCAGTAGAGACAGCAAAGGTCAATAAAGTGTTGGAGAGGATTGATGCTAGGAGTGTCACAGAAGTAAATCGTTTAGTATATGCAGGCGCATGGGAAGTGCTGAAGAATTTAGGCATGGACATGAAGAAGAAAAGGCGGCAAGATGATAAGGGAGACAGAAAGCCAGCATGGGAAAGAAGAATTGAGAGTAAAGTGACAAAGATTACACAGCAAATAGGGAAGATCAGGACAAGTAAGGCGGTGCAGGACAGGTGCAGCGTAGGTAAAGAGAAGAGAAGAGCTAAAGCAGAGATTAGTTGCAGAAGCTGATAAACTAAGAAAATATAGGGCAAGAGCAAAGCAAGCAAAAGACAACATGCAGTTTAAGGCCAAGAAGGAAGATTCTATGAAGAACTTACAGCTAAAGCATCTGAGGGTGCAGTAACTTTCTGGGAGGATATATGGGGAAGTGAGGGACCAGAGATAGAGAGTGATCAGATGCAGGAGTTCAGACAAGAAGAAAAAGTAATCACAACTGCAAAGCTGAAGATGAAGAATTGGAAGGCGCCAAGCAGAGATGAGGTACATGGGTATTGGCTGAAGAAGTTCACAAGTGTTCATGAGAGAATAGCAGAAGCATTGGAGGAGTGCGTGTCCAGAGTGAATGATAGTGAGTAGGACATGTCTGATACAGAAGGACCCAATGAAAGGTAGTGAAACAAGCAACTTCAGCCCAATAACATGTCTGCCAACAACCTGGAAATTGCTAACTTATGTGATTTCAAGTAGGCTGGCATGTTAATTAGAACAGAACAGGTTGATACCAGAGGAGCAGAAGGGATGTAGAACAAAAATGAGAGGAGGCAAAGATCAGTTGTTAATAGACCAGGCAGTAGTGGAGAATTATAGAAGAAGGAAGACAAACTTAGCAATGGCTTAGATACACTCCAGGAAGGCATATGATAACAATCACAAAGATGAGTATTGAGGACAATAGAGACCAATGGAGTTTCATGGAAATGGTTTCAGTTTCTGGAGAGAGAGATGGGAAGGTGGCAAACTGAGATAGACAGGCATAGGTTGAGGTTTAGACGGGGTATATTCCAGGGAGACAGCTTAGCACCACTACAGTTTGTAGTTAGCTTAATATCTATCACAGAAAAGTTAAAGGAGACGGGCATAGGGTATAAGATGGAGAAGAATGGTAGAGCAGTGAGTCACCTGTGGTACATGAACGACCTGAAGATGTATGCTAGTTCAAGGAAGATGTTGCAGAAGTAAGTGGAGACATTGGAAAAGGTAAGCACAGATTCTGAGTTGGAATTTGGATTCGGAAAGTGTGCGACAGTGACAATGACCAGAGGTAAGTGTGTAGATGGAGATGGTTTGAGGATGAGCAGTGGTGATAAGAATGAGGAAGCCAAAGAGGGGTACAAGTACTTAGGTATGATAGAGAAAGATAGAACAGACTATAAGGAAGATACTAGCAGATGTAGATAGGCTGTAGAAGCAGAAGCACTAGGGCTACAGGAATACGTAGAAGCACAAACTAGAGGGTCACTACTGGAGGTCACTGAGGAGTTAAGGAAGATAAGAACTGAGAGAGAAGGAAAGACAGCATACCAGATTAGGATGGAATTAGAGAGACAAACAAGGTATAGGCAGAAAACAACTCATGGAGAATAGTGGAGGAACACAGGAAAATGTGACAAAGAAGAAAGGAAGAAGTGGTTAAAGAAGGGAGAACTGAAAAGAGAAACAGAAGCACTGATAATGGCAGCATAGGAACAAGCAATAAGATCAAACTGGGTGAAGAAGTATAAAGATAGACGAATGGAAGTGTAGGCTATGTAAGAAAGAGGTGGAGATAGTAGATCATCTGATAGCAGGGTGTGAGAAGTTGCCACAGAATCAAGTATAAATTCAGGCATGACAAGGTGAGACGAATGGTACATTGGAGTTTGAGCAGGCAGCATGGGTTAGAAGCAGGGAGTCATTGAGAATGAGAAGGTTAAGATACTGTGAGACTTCAACATACAGACAAGCAAGGTAATAGAAGCATGGAGACCAGACATTGTAGTGGTAGACAAAGAGAAAAGTTTGGGAACAGTGATAGACATAGCAGTACCAAAGGAAAGAAATGTAGAATTTGAATTTTTGCTTTAGTTGGAAATATTTTAAAAAGTAATGGTAATTGTTTCAATCAATATACAATTTTTCTAATAATATGATTAAATTGCTTTTCAAAATTTAAATGTTAATCAAAAATTTATTTAAAGAACTCAAAATTAAGTTTATGTTTTGCAAGTTTGAATAAATATTTCAGGGCATTTATTAGAATTAATTAATACCGTATCATCTGCATTTTATCCTTTATGTAAATATTAAATAGTAAGAGACCCAAAATTATTGACTGTGGGACTCTATTAGAAAAGCATAGACATTTTAACTTTTGTAGTAGTATATTTTAATTGATCCATGGAATCGAATGCTTTCGAGAGGTCTAAGCAAGCAATTGCAGAGTATTCATTATCATCTATGGTTTTTCTCTATTTTTTTATAGCTTGTATTAACGCGTCGCTAGTAGAAATACCTTTACGAATACCATGTTGTGTTTTGGAGTAAAGATCATGTTTGTAAGAATGCTAATTAATTTGATTAAAAAGAATCTGTTCAAATACTTTGCTGATTGGAGATTTGATTGAAATGGGTCTATTCTTTGGTTCAAAAAAAGTGGCCGCTGAAATAATAGATTTTTCTAAGCATTGAGCAAACAAAATAATATAAGAAAATATGAGTCTGATGCGTCTTTGTCTTGCCTATTCAGTCCCAGTCCATTTCTCCACAAATTTTCCTTCGTTTTCAAGACACTGGCCCAAACACGTCGGGATAGAACTCATCAAATTTTTTCTTACCGCTGGCACAATTACATGTTGAGATTCTTGAACATACTGAATGAGTTCGTATTTTGTTTTCGGATTTTTCTTCTCAACAAAGGATTTAAGCATCGTCCACATATTTTCCACTGGATTAATGTCTGGAGAATTGGGTGGCCACTGCAAAAATTGTACCGAATTTTCGGCAAAAAAATCTTTAGTTTGTCGGGTAGTATGGGGTGTGGCGCTGTACTGCTCTAGTATCCAGCCATCGGCAAATAATGCAGTGGCGTAAGGAATAAAGTCACCAACAATTTCGCAGTACTTGGAACTATCAATTGTACCTCTTTCGATGATTTTCATGTAAAAACCTTTACTCGATATTGCTCCCCAGACCATAATTTTGGGTGAAAACTTCGGGAAACCTTTTCGCGGCGTTTTTCGATAAGAACTCCAAAGCTTGATTTTATTCCGATGAAGTTGGAACACGCACTCGTCAGAAAGCCAGGTTTCTCCGAAATTGAAGTTCTTCCATGTTCTGCAAAATTCGATTCTTTTTTGCTCCTGGTCCGATGTGATATTCGGGATGATTTTTGCAGTTTTTTTCTGCACGCCGGACGATTTCAGAGCTCGGAAAACTGTGGATTTACTGACGGATGTCCCAGCTAACTCGTTATAACGATCACAGACATTTTGAGTTGATGCCGACGGACATTTAAGCGCAATTTGACATAAGCGTTTTTTCTCATTGCCAGAAATTTGGAGAGGTCGGCCGCTTCCTTTCTTTCTTTCCAAGGTTCCCCTTTCTTCCAAGATTTTCATGTTACGTCGGAAACTACGAGGTGGCATTTTCACCCGTTTCGACAGATATTCACGGTTGGTGGAGTCGTTGACATAGAGAAATTCAAGTAAATCGCGTTTCGCTTGCATTTCAAAATTTTGTGTTGAAGAATGATGTGTAGCATTTTCACCAGCTAAGTATCTGTCAATTGATTCACACGGCGACAAAGTCTGTTCAACGTGCTAACTTTTTTATTTTTGCCACATTTCGCCAAAATTTGCCGCTTTCGAGCTATACGCATTTTTCAAAAATATTGCCGCGGCCATTTTTTTTTGAACCAAGGTATGTTATTTTTAAATAGTGGTGTTACATTTGCCAATATTTATTCATCCGGAAAAAGGAAGCTCTTATACATGCATTTAAGATGCAACACATTGGTTCAGCTATTAAATCAGCTGTGAATCTTAGGAGCCAAATTGGTATTAGAAATGGTCCGCTGGATTTGAATTTTAAACGTTGCATCTACTTCATGATTTCCTATTTAGTTGTAAAACGAAAGGAGAAAGAGGGTGGAGTTGATTTAGTTTTAAGATAAAAAAGTTACATTCATACCGTTGTAGTTTGCTAAATTTTGAAAACTTCATTGAAGGCATTACAGATTTATTTTTATTTGTAATCAATTTATCTTTATAGTATATTCTTTTTATTATTTTCTGTTTAATAAATTGGTAATAAATTCCCATTTATTTTTTTGAGATTAAGGATTTTGATATTGAAAACGTGAATAATTATTACTTGCTTTTCTTATAACAACACTGCATAAATTTCGTGCAGATTTATAGACATTATGATTGTCCTTTGTTTGAGAATTGTGTATTTTTTCCCATTCTGCCTTTTTTGTTTGATTAAATCAATTTATTTGAAATCAATCCATGGTTTTGAGGCATCATTTGAAGGGTTTTTTGAATATTCGAATGAGAGAATATATTTTTCTGGGTGCCATATATCCTAATAGAAGAATATAGTTTTTGTAAAATTTGATAGCATTTCATTAATTGTTAATGATGAATATATGGAATTTCAATTTTCGCCTTCTAAATACTGTCGCTTTTTGCACTTTCTTTTGAATTTTCTCGCATGTTTTCGAAGATTTAGTGGAAATACCCACTTTTAGTCTATTCAAATAAGTAACTATAAGAGACGAAGCATTTTCTGATATTATGAAGTAGTCAATGAGTGTTTGAATATTAACAAACCATAATTATTGGTAACAATGGTTTAGGTATTTAATCCTCCTTTTAGTCTATTCAAATAAGTAACTATAAGAGACGAAGCATTTTCTGATATTATGAAGTAGTCAATGAGTGTTTGAATATTAACAAACCATAATTATTGGTAACAATGGTTTAGGTATTTAATCCTCCTTTTAGTCTATTCAAATAAGTAACTATAAGAGACGAAGCATTTTCTGATATTATGAAGTAGTCAATGAGTGTTTGAATATTAACAAACCATAATTATTGGTAACAATGGTTTAGGTATTTAATCCTCCTTTTAGTCTATTCAAATAAGTAACTATAAGAGACGAAGCATTTTCTGATATTATGAAGTAGTCAATGAGTGTTTGAATATTAACAAACCATAATTATTGGTAACAATGGTTTAGGTATTTAATCCTCCTTTTAGTCTATTCAAATAAGTAACTATAAGAGACGAAGCATTTTCTGATATTATGAAGTAGTCAATGAGTGTTTGAATATTAACAAACCATAATTATTGGTAACAATGGTTTAGGTATTTAATCCTCCTTTTAGTCTATTCAAATAAGTAACTATAAGAGACGAAGCATTTTCTGATATTATGAAGTAGTCAATGAGTGTTTGAATATTAACAAACCATAATTATTGGTAACAATGGTTTAGGTATTTAATCCTCCTTTTAGTCTATTCAAATAAGTAACTATAAGAGACGAAGCATTTTCTGATATTATGAAGTAGTCAATGAGTGTTTGAATATTAACAAACCATAATTATTGGTAACAATGGTTTAGGTATTTAATCCTCCTTTTAGTCTATTCAAATAAGTAACTATAAGAGACGAAGCATTTTCTGATATTATGAAGTAGTCAATGAGTGTTTGAATATTAACAAACCATAATTATTGGTAACAATGGTTTAGGTATTTAATCCTCCTTTTAGTCTATTCAAATAAGTAACTATAAGAGACGAAGCATTTTCTGATATTATGAAGTAGTCAATGAGTGTTTGAATATTAACAAACCATAATTATTGGTAACAATGGTTTAGGTATTTAATCCTCCTTTTAGTCTATTCAAATAAGTAACTATAAGAGACGAAGCATTTTCTGATATTATGAAGTAGTCAATGAGTGTTTGAATATTAACAAACCATAATTATTGGTAACAATGGTTTAGGTATTTAATCCTCCTTTTAGTCTATTCAAATAAGTAACTATAAGAGACGAAGCATTTTCTGATATTATGAAGTAGTCAATGAGTGTTTGAATATTAACAAACCATAATTATTGGTAACAATGGTTTAGGTATTTAATCCTCCTTTTAGTCTATTCAAATAAGTAACTATAAGAGACGAAGCATTTTCTGATATTATGAAGTAGTCAATGAGTGTTTGAATATTAACAAACCATAATTATTGGTAACAATGGTTTAAGTATTTAATCCTCTTTGGTATCTAAATTTAGACTTGGTTGAAATAATCAAATTTAAATTCTTTCAACGATTTTGAGCAGAAGAAACTATTTCACCCATTTTGAAACATCTAAAGGAATGTGGACTAAGTTATGACTGGGGCAACCATAAGTCAATAAGGTCAAAATTTTTCTCTGACTTCCAATCATTCTAAAAAGGCTTCCAGACATGTTTTTTATACACGTATGGGTGTTTGGATACTCTTGATAGGTCAAAATAAAGTCAAAATTTTTGTTTTAAGTCAATAAAGTCAAAAAAATTATTTAAGATCAATAAAGTCAAAATCATGTTGAATTTGGATATAGAGAAGAATATTTGAGGGCATTTTTGCGCATTTTTCCGCATAAGTTGGCCTTTTTGGTTACATTTTGTGTGTTAATTAGCAAAACACCCGATTTAGTTTGCTTTTTGCAGGGTCAAGTAAGGTATTCTGATTAGAGTTGTTTCAAGCTTTGAACGACCTTTGCAAAAGCTTATTCATAACGCCAAACAGAATACCTATTTGCCAGGCTTGCACGGTGGGGCGAGAATTCCCGCCCCGCAACGCCCCACATGCGGGGATTCGTGATGTAAATATTTTCAATTTGGCAGTGAAATGTGTTTAAATTTGAGAGTGGTGATAATTGCTTTGTGAAATTATTCCACA
Organism: Hofstenia miamia; assembly: GCA_900660155.1. Classification (NCBI taxonomy): domain Eukaryota; kingdom Metazoa; phylum Xenacoelomorpha; order Acoela; family Hofsteniidae; genus Hofstenia; species Hofstenia miamia. The sequence continues at coordinate 1,494,932 of CABFPE010000082.1, forward strand.
GTACCGCGTGTTTCACCTACTTAAAATTTCAATTTCGTCAAACAACAAAAGTGATTGAAACACCGCACACGTGTATGGCCACCCTTATTTACAAACCACTTGACAACTAGAACACAGTTGGATATATTCTACTCCAACCAGATAACGTTTGCTAAGAAATTACTCACTCTATTCAAATTTGACATTCTACTCATTGTTTCTTTTATTGCATTGTTGTACAAAATGCCAAAATATGCTGAATCAGACGCTTCCAAAATCCGCAATATTGTTCGAAGCTATCCAAGTGAATTTCAACTAACTGCAGACTCTAGGAAGCTTTATTGTAAGTTGTGTGAAGTTGTTGTACAGCACTCAAAAACATTCTTTGTTGACAGTCACAGGAATAGCGGACGCCACAAACGAAATCTCAAAAGAACAGACAGTTCAGTGGTTCAACAGCAGTCCACACTTAGATTTGCTACTGAGTCTTTTGGAGAAAGGGTAATCCGGGCTTTCCTTGCAGCCAATATTCCACTTCACAAGCTGAGGAATCCAGCTCTTCGGTCATTGTTTTCAGATATTGGTAAACCCCTTCCCAGTGAATCATGGTGTCGTGAAAAGCTGAGCGTGATATCCTCCCTGGAAAGTGAGAGAATCAAGGAGATCATTGGAGGAAAAGAAATGTTCATGGTCACCGATGAAACAGAAATAAACAATAGAAAATATATTCATATTCTGGTCGCCACTGTTGACGCTCCTGAAACAACATACCTTTCTATGTGTAAGGAATTGTCCGGTGCCGTTACTGCCCAGTGTGTTGTGCAGCACATTGATGACATGGCAAAAGAGCTCGGTGTTCATAGAGATAATTTTGTCCTGCTCCTCAGTGATGCAGCAGCATACATGAGGTCAGCAGGTGGGACATTGAAGATACTTTTCCCGCGTCTAAGTCATGTAATGTGTGTAGCGCATCTGCTGCACAACGTCTCAATGAGAGTGCGCTCAGGATATAAGAAAACAGATGAGCTAATTGCCGCAGTTAAAGCTGCGACTGTTAAAAACAAAACCAGACGCAACCAGTTTGCAGGAATCGGCTATCCGCCAACACCAATTATTACGAGATGGGGATCGTGGATTTCTGCAGCTGGGTATTATGCCGAAAAGCTGCCCCAAATCACAGCAATCATTGATGCATGGGAGGACACTGGAATTCTTGTGCACAAATGCAAAGCAGCCATTTCCAAGGATGGCCTATCAAAGGAGCTCGTTGAAATACAAACATGGTATAGCTGCCTGGTCAAATTGCTCGAGAGAGTAGAAGGGTCGAAATACACCATGCTTGACGCATCAAGTGACATGACAGCTTTGAAGGAAAAGCTAAACGGAGATCCTCTACAAGTAAAGGCATATCTAGAGAAACGATTGGAGAAGAACGAGCTTACGGAGATTGTGAATCTCACTCGTTCCGACATCTCGCCTGCCCTTTATTCCAAGCTTCAGAAATGTCCACCAACCTCAGTGACAGTTGAGCGAAGTTTCTCAATGCTCAACAAACTGTTGGCGTCTGATAGACATTTTCTTCCTGAGAACTTGCATAAATACATGATGTTATACTACAACTCCAGTTAGCCACACTGTATCTGATGTACATTTGTGGTTGTACAAAATGTAACTGTATCCCTTTTTTGAAATAAATTTTCAAAAAATCACAACCAGTTTCTTATTGTTTATGCATAGCAAGGTTCTTTTTCTATAGGTCAAAATAAAGTCAAAATTTGAAATTTATAGGTCAAAATTTCAGAAAATAAAGTCAAAATTCCGGTTGCCCTAGTTATGACGTAAAAATTTTAAGGAATACCAAAGCAAAGCATCTCAACATTATTGAAGGTAATTTAATTAGGTCATTTCAACTAATTCTAATCACCAATCACCAAAGAATATTACATACATAAACTATTGTTACCAATAATTAAAATGTATGCTTAGCTTGAAGTAGTATAAAGTTTATCACTAGGTCAATATGGGGTAAAATTTTTTTAGATTTTTGGTCAAATATTTTGAATATTTTAAGTTCTTAAGTAAAAATAATAATCGCCCTAGCTATCATCAAAATAAATGAGTTGAAAAAAATTTCAATTTATTAACCTACTTTGAATTTGAAAAGATTCTTATACTATTGCAAATATAAATTGTGCACAAATTTCTCTTTACACTTGTAATAAATTTTATGTTATCAATTTATTGTGTATTCACTGAAAAGTTCTATCAGACATAACGTCTTAGGATCTGTTTGAAGTTGATGACTTGAATCTGGTCCAACCAGGTTATGTATCAACGGGAACTTATCGGTTTAGTCAGTCACGCCAAAATCAATCACCACATTTTGAATTGAATAAAATTGACTAACAATTGTGTCATTGACTACTTGGGTAAGCATTTTAGGGTAGATTCCTAACTACACTAGCATATGTACTTTTTTTTAACAAATTGAGGTTTTGTTACAATAGGTTTGTGACTAATTTTTTTAAATAAATATTCATTTGTTGGCTTAAAATGCCAATACCTCAGAGTTAAAGCATAAATATATCGAAGTAACAAGTTATTGCAGAAACTCCGTTTTTATATGAAATCTTATATTTTCAATATCCCATTTTATGAAATGAAAAAAAGTTGGACTAATCCACTCAGTAGAATAATAAGAAACACTAGTGATATCAAAACGAGGTTTTAAGACCTTTTTACTTTTTTTGTTTGAAATCTGTTAAATCATAAATGAAATAAATTTTCAGTAAATTTAATGAGTAACGTAGTTTCACATTGTGTAATTTATTAATGCAAATTTTTAGAAAAAACTAGCTGGAAATCTTCTATTATGCATACAATATTCGAACCCCCTGAGATGAATTTAGGAATATACCGATATTGAAATGGTTTCCCTTGAAATTTAAAGAAAATTGAAAAATACTTGTTGGTTTTTAGTAAAATTTACTAAATGTTTGCTATAGAAGTTATGTAAGCCCCATTCATTATACTTTGTCTCCATAAATTTGTGGCAGTTTGTGATGTTGATAAAACGTAGGTTGCAAACTACCATGGTGTGAATTTTGAAATTTTGATAAAAAATTGTATAAACATTTTGTTAAAATTATATATAAATATAAATTTTGAACATGTCAGCGAATAGATCCATTCGCTTGAAAATATCCCCTGATCTTCTTTAATTGCTTAATACTGTGGAATGAATTTAGTTGTGCTTTCTTTTAGAATAGAATATTATAATTTTGTTTTTCTAGGAATGAATAAAATCATGGAAGGAGTTGCTTCACAAAATATAATCTATTTCCTAGCAATGTATTTAAAGATCATTGGCAAAAATTATTAAAATTAAAAATGTAGGATTACATAATGCACAAATTAGTCTATATTTAAATTTAAATCAATCTAAGCATTACAAAGAAGCGTTGGAGTGAAGATTCATTATCGAAGAAGGTTTAACGTCTCGATGAGTGTACCTTCTTTCGTAGGATTATCCCCCATTCTTCTTGTCTTTCTGAACTATGGCAGCGAGGATTCTATCTAAATTTCTAAGCGTTAAGCCTACTTGCGAGGTGTAGGGAGTTTAACTAAATGTTAAGTTCTCTCAACCAATCATATTCAGCTTAATCTCTGACGTTGAGGTGACTATTAAATAAATTACATTGTTACATAATTGTTGATAAATGCAATTGAAACGGAAATAACTAAGACATTTCGCAAACAAATTCAAATAATAATTTTCAATAGCTCAACATAGACTTTGTACTTAAGAATAAAGTTTCATTTGATTGTTTGTTAATGTCTTTATAGCAAACAATCTTTTTGTTATTATGTAATACCCTGGGAAAGGATCATTAACGGTTCATATCTTTTTTCTGATATAGTTTTGCCTCAAAATTGAAAATTAAAATATTTATATAGCTAAATATCTAATTTTTTCAATTACAGTCGCGCTCAAAGTTTGCATGACTTAAAAAATATCACATAAATCGCCAGAATTTAGTGTTTATGTTAATTATATTTCAAACAATAACATCAAACGAAAACTCACAAAATCACATCAATGTTTCGTTTGCCATCCACGGCTCTTAATAACAGCCTCTATTCTTCTTGGCATCGAATCCGCCAAAATCTGACACTTTTCGACCATTTCGGGAACATTTTTCCATAATTTCAAAATGTGGATATGCTTTCTTGTTTGGAATAAGCTTTTTCCAGCTTCTTTATAATGGCCCAGAGGTTCTCCACTGGGTTAAGGTCCGGCGATGCAGGTGGCCATTCTAGTAGGCGACTCTTTTTTCAGCGAAGTGCTCCAGAGCTCGTCTGCTCACATGACATGGCGTGTTGCCTTGCTGGAAATACCCACTTCCATCCGGAAGCCATTCTTACATTTGCTGAACTACACGCCTATCGATAATATGTTCGATGTCTTGTTGCGAGTTCATCGTTCCCTCGACCACATGGCATCGGCCTGTTCCTTGGTATCCATATCATCACTCTCACCGGATGCTTTTGGGTCAGGTTGTAGTGAGCTGGGGTGAGCTCATGACCATCCACGACCCTAACATAGCGAGGACAGTTGTCGCAGACTTCAATGACAGTTTCGTCACTAAAAATCACGTGTCTCCGTTGATCCAGCAACCAATTCTCATATTGGCGAGTCCACGAAAGGCGTTTTGCGGCTTGAAACTCCGACAAAGATGGTCTCCTGTACGGCTTTACAGCCTTGCAACCACCTCGTGACAATGTTCGCTTGACCGTGCTTATGGAGCATGAATCACCTGATGGCCCAAGAGCCATTTGTAGTTCCTTTGCAATTGAGCGAGGACTTTTAACCGCCAATTGTCGCAGAATGACGTACGCCGCGGTCTCTAAGAGCTTTGGGGCGTCCACGATTAGCATAATTCGTACCGCTTTGACCAGTTTCTTTGAATCTTTGTATTGTCCTGGCTACGGTAGATTGGTTGATGCCCAAATCATTGGCATCACGAGTACTCTAAGTAGTATTCTCGTACAACGGAAATTATCTGCTTTTGCATAACATCTTGGGATTCCATGACGAAATTGATTTTAAGACAAATTGTAACACTATGTATTGAATTTTTCAACTAACGTTTTTAAACTCAACTGCAGTAATGCCTATTCTTCGAAACAGTTCAAATAATATCATTTGGTCTGTCTGATCTGTCATTTTAGAATGTATATAGGCGAGAAAACCATAAGCAACTAGGTGATGCAAACTTTTTGAGTGCGACTGTATTTTTAATATGCATTCCCAATTTAGGACCTATCCGGAAACACTTCAAAGATTTTTTAATTAGCCAAGCATCTAGTTCTTGTGAATGTTATATGTTATGTTCACAAAATTTAGGAAAAATTTAAATAATTTTTACGGATTAATTAAATAGAATGCGTGTTGCATAAATTCAAATGAATTAATCACTGTACTTATTAGAAGATCAAATTAAAATCTTCCAGTTTTGGCTTACAAGGAAAAAAATATATTTCAAGAAAATCAAAATCATGACTTCGTCAATTCCAAATGTAAAATTTTCTTTCAAAAATATGAATAATCGGAACAAAATGAGATGTATATTTTGTAGCCATCAGATCATATGACTTTACTCGTTGACTATTATTAGTAAATATCCTGATCACGTATCAATTACTTAGTTAATAATGGTTCAGATGCAAAAGAAGAACTTGAAAATTCATGGACTTGTGAAGTGAATATTTTCTGAAAATTCATCGATTTTAGTAAACATTCCAGCCTTAGCCCTACTTTGTACACTTCATATTTATGGAGGTAAGGATTCAATGATCCATAATCTATCCAGAAATTCTTCAAAAATATTTAAACCGCTATGACATCTCAACTCATGCAGGGCGGTATATCGACACAAACAACATATAATTTGATATGCATGTAGGACGCGTTTTTCAGCCCCAATCACAGCATATCTTCAGATGAAATTGACTAAATTATGCCTGAAACAAGTATTGGCCAAGTCACATTATATTAGAGGCATCAAAACATCAAAGAGGTGGATAGCTAAAATAGATTGGATCAGCACTCTAAGTTAGCACGTTGAAAATTCGATATTTTGCTGGATTACAAATTAAATTTATATATAATAGGTTTGCAAGTATTCATGCTTGTCCAGTGGAATAGGCATCCTCGAGGTCTTATTGAGATCTCCTTCTGCTACTCGTGGGATGGGGTAGGGTGTGGGGGAGATGAATTCCATCCCTATGGATGGTCGATGGAGATTTCTGGAGCTAGTGCCGTAACTCCAACACTATGTTATAAGAATGTTATTATTGCCTTCCAAATTCAACGGGGACTTTAACATCTACTTCAACTATGAGAACGCTATTGTTAAAGCTCCTCAATCTCAGAAATTCATATTCTAAATCAAGGTATACTAATTTTTTTCAAAGATTGTTTTCAAAATTCTGATTTCCTAAAGGAACAATCAGATCGGTTTTCACCAGAATGGTAAGAAGTGTGGCTAAAATGATTTTGATCGAATTGCTAACGTTTAGAGGGCTTTGTATATTACATTAGAAATATACCACTTATCTTCATTACTTACATGTGCATGTAGGTATCTTAAGCAATTCAAGTTAGTTCAGAAAGAAAAACACCAAAACACAGAACTTAGAAAAAAAGCAATTCATTTGATGACCATGGAATAATTACCACTTAAATTTGGCTTAGTTAGTCCCATTTTGTTCAAGAACACAATCTGTTATTATTGATGGACGTGCTTCTGCAGAACATGCACTTAGTCATAGTATCCCTCAGCCAGGGGCCCATCTTACCGGGGGTGATGGGGTGTTGTACTCGCCGAATATTTTTTTCTCAGAGGACAGCAAAATGCTATTTTAGTAGATATTGCAATATATTAGGTTTATTTCCATTTATTTTCTAAATTTACAATGCAGTAATTAAAAAGTTGATCTCTTTCTACATTTTTTTGCAATTATAAGAATGGAATAAGTGATTTGTGTTTTCATTGTAAATACATTTATAACTCTTGAATATCAGCCATTAAAATGGCTAAATACATTATATATCTTTTTTTGAAATACTGATATATTCTATTTTTCTAGATGAACAAACAAGCTTCAATTTATCGTAATTCGTTTTTGAAGGAACTCCTTATATAACGTGTAAAGAATTACATATATATCACTTTTATATTTGTACATCTAGTCTTGTGAAAAAATTAACGTCTGATAACTTATTTTTATCCAATACCATAGAAAAATCAACAATATAATCCAAGTTGCTAAATCGCAATTCTTGCCTAGTCAATCTCGCTTTACTATCCTATGTTTCAGGTGCATACACACGATTTTCTAACGAGGTAGATCTCTATCGCGATCAGGTGAGAGACCAAAAGTATGCGAAATTTTTCAAAATATCAAAAAGATAGACATCTAAAATGCATTTAATGACTTTAATTTTTTAATTATTTTAATTTTTTTGAAATTTTTGAATTTAATCAATCAAAATGAAGCTTAAAAGCATGTCGGGGAAAATTCCACCATTCCCCGCTTTGCTTCAGTACTGCTATGTATTATTAAGTGTCAATCTTTTTTATTTAATATAATTATTTTGTTTTCGCAATCTGATAGGTTATCAAATACCAGTTTCATATATTACTGAAAGCTGGTCAAAAATAGATTCAGCTTAGTGGAAGTCAAAATAGAAAACACGTATTTCCTTATCCGATTGAAGTCTATGAGTTTATGTTACGCATCTATTGGCTATTGCTGCCAAAGTACGATTTCTTAGCAATCTCAGAATTATCAAAAACCTCTTGAGAACAATCATGGCTCATGACGGACTGTTATGTTGTGAAAAATATTTGGAAGAACAGTTTCATATGGATAAAGCAATAACACGATTCATACAATTAAAGAATTCTTTATGCACGTGTATTTGTATTTGCACTTTTAAATTCATGTTGATTTATTAATATTTTTATTGGCAAGGCAAACGCAATCAGAAAGTCAACTACGTTTTTGTACAAGTTCATAGACTCTTAGCCGAAACATTTGTACCATTGATTTATTGTAGGGATGCACGAAAGAGCTTTTAATTTTAAAATAAATTCTAATGCGATTGTGTGAGAATCGTATTTTGAATTTAAGCTGAAATCGCTTTGTAACCAATATTCAATGCAATCTTTAGATTAGCTTGTTAGTAGGGCTGTATCATGACATGATATTCAGCATGATAAAGCATGACATGTAAATCATGAAAAAACATGTCATGACATGATAAAACATGATAAATTTATTTTACATGATAAAACATGAAAAGCATGGTAATTTTCTGTAGTAATTTTTTGAGAAATATAATTAGTTTTGTATATTGATTGCAAAGCAATCGAATCTCTAGAGTAAATTATTTACGCCTTGCTGGAAAAGTTTTAATAGTTTGTTCAATGTGATGTAAATACTGTAACAGCTAAACAATTTTCCCGCAATCTGAAATTATTTGAATAAATTACTCCTTCATAATTCAACAAGAATAAATTTGTTTTATCATTCTTTCCAATTGTCGGTTAATACGTAGTGTAGTTTGCACATGTCTGGCAAAGACGCACTGTAGTTTGCACATGTCTGGCAATGGAACACGACCCATGGCGGGCGCATTTGAAGATAAGTTCTACTACAAAGAAAAAGATTCTGTATTTTGCACTAAATGTTATACGCGTTATAAACATAATCATAATTCTGGCAATACTGCTTTAAAATATCATTACAAAACTATGCATTCTGAAACGTCAACTGGATTGTTATATTGATCAGCATTAATGCTTTGCAGAGTAATATTGTTACTATAAAATCAAACTTTTTATATCCGTGCTCAAATCATGTCAATTAGCATCAAAGGTGTTGTGTTTCAAACGTTGGTGATGCTGCGACATCGATTGCTATCTCAAGAAGATGATCCTCCATATATGCATGACTTCAGGCAGCATGTACTAAATGATTTCAAGCGACGAATATACTTGTCTCTTTCCAGCACGTTACGCCTGGTCTAATTGGCAACTCCCATGGATATTTGCTTTAAGAAATTAAATGCTTTACCAAAGCTGAACGGGAATCTTTGTGGCAGTAAATTGCCTTTGAAGTTTCTCCGGATAACTTTAGAAGTGAAGATATTACTCCTACAAATTCTGTTGCCAAACAAAGTCGGTATGAGTGGGAACAATGAGACTTTGATTAACAAGACGAATGTGTGTTAGAAGCAGCTTCAGAACGTATTGCTAAAGAAATTCGACGATACTAATCCATTAAACAGGATATAGATGGGGATCCACTGAAATGGTGGGAAGAAAACTGCTCTTTATATCCGTACATTGCTTCTCTAGCACAAAAAACTCTTAGTATCTCGGCAATGAGCGTTCCGTGTGAGAGATTACTTTCTTCCAGTGGTTTTGTTGTTAGCAAAACAAGGGCTTCACTCGATGATGAGAACATAAATATACTTTGCTGTTTACGAAATTGGAAAACATTGTAATGTTTTAATGATTTCTTATAATTCTGTTAAGTAATTAGCGAAGAATAACCCGGGTTATCCAATATCATATTGATATATCTGCTTAATAAAAATTACATGATAAAACATGATAAAACATGACATGATAATTTTTAACAGCATGACATGCCATGACATGATAATTCTCAGTCAAAGTGACAACCCTACTTGTTAGATAGATATTCGTTGTCATTTTATCACCATTGTAGTTAACTTTTAGGGGCGTTTATAATAAAGACAGGAAAATAGCAACAAATCCAAAAGTTTGTAATATCAGAAACTGACAAGAATGCAATTAATCGTAGTGCTAGACTGATAGTATTTTTTGATTTTTTTCAATTTTTGATTGCTTTTATTACGCTTGTAGCTTATTTTACAAATTATTGGGTCCTGTTATTTTTATATTTATTATGTAAATAGGCGCTATATCAAAATACATTATTAGAACTCCCTGCGCTTAGATAACAAAGGTAATAAGAGTAAGCCCACTTCCGAAAAACTATGGGCACAAGAATTTGAATTTAGCGTTGTGTTTCAAACGTTGGTGATGCTGCGACATCGATTGCGATCTCAAGAAGATGATCCTCCATATATGCATGACTTCAGCTTCAGGCAGCATGTACTAAATGATTTCAAGCGACGAATATACTTGTCTCTTTCCAGCACGTTACGCCTGGTCTAATTGGCAACTCCCATGGATATTTGCTTTAAGAAATTAAATGCTTTACCAAATAAATTGTATGCATCATTGTTTTTCAAGTGTTTTATAGACCCCCATGATCAAGTATACATGTTTATATCTTATATGGCATCTTAGCAAAATTGGGTAATTATTATATGAGATATGAATATTGTACTGAACATATAGTAGGCTTAGAAATGTGCATTGAGACGATCCTAGTTGCAATTTGCAGGGCAGCAACTTTCAAATACATCCTCATATATATTTTCTCGCTAGACCTTTGATTTGTAATTGGCCTTCTTTTTTCCTTTATGTGACTGAAGTTGAGAAAATTGCTGAAAGTTTTAATGTAAAAACATGGCTTATGCTGATGATACTCAACTTCTTACAGTCCTTAAATCTGCATACCCTGTGGAGATTGCCAATCTTCAAGAATGGCTCTTTGTGTTTGGTCCTCATCACATATGCTAGCTGTACACCAAACAAGTCATAATTGTTGGTTGTTGCCTCAGTACATTATAGTTAACCTTAAGTACCGATTCTTATCCAAAAGTCCACCCTGGAGCCCTCAATTCGAATTAACAACTTTGGATTTATGTTTGACAATATTTTATCACATAAAAATTGTGTTTCTCAGATGTACAGGTTAATTAGTTAAGAGAACTGTACAAGGATATATATATATATATATATATATATATATATATATATATATATATATATAGATAGATATATATATTGCTAATTGATCAATATTTACAAGATAACTGCATTTTTAAGCATTAATGAAGACAGACCCAGCAATCACAGTCCGTGTTGTTTCTGAATTTGCATAGCAAAGAGAAATCCAATGAAGAGGCTCTTTTGCGAAGGACATTTTTTGAACATTGCCTTCTCTTCTCGACATGCCTGTATAAAAATTGATTTATAATGATGTGAAAACCATTGCCAAAATATTGAAAATGTAAAACTAAAGCAAAACTCACTTAACCCTACTTGGTTGCCAAAATTGATAAATTAATTGAGGCAATTTTCTACCAGTGTTGACACATTTAAAATCAACTTGAAATAGTAGTAAAATCAGTTTCATAATAGCAACAGGCAAAAAATATTTAAAGTTAAGATTTTTGATATCTTAAACCACTTTTTGTTTGGACGGAGGTGGATTTGTTAAGCGGAGTCCACTGTAATTAAAAATTATCGCAACAAACGACCTATACTTTTTTACAATGTTTTAGGGTTTCCACAATTTGTGAAACTGGTCACAACGTCTTATCTAGTGAGATTCCTAATACTGCATGTAAATATTATTTACTCCTTAAATGTAATACCATTTCCTTCCTTGAACTTTCTAATACTCGTAACTGTCATTCACATGTATACTGATAATCTGGGGTTGATCCCATATTGGGCATGGACGAAAGGTGTACGGGCACGGACTTCTATACTACGAGCACGGGTCGGGCATACGCCTCCTAACATAGGGCGATTATTTGTTGTTGATAATAATTCTTAAAACCATTTTTTGAAGTTTATAAGTGATTTATATCAATTTTCTATACAAGGATTCTATATATGTATCTGTGTACATGTAATTCGTGTAACACTAACGTACATGTAAATTTATGGCAGAAATATCATTTTACATAAAATATTACACTAAGCCACATAAAACTAATGGTTTTCATCCACTCTAAAGAGTTCCATTTTACAGTTATGTTCTGATAAGTACATTTATTGATTAGAGTACTTAGGTACACTAATTATAAATTTCTTGTATTTAAGAAAAAAATATCTTGAAATTATATGAAATTAATCAAGAGAATTTCATTTTGAAATACAGCACTTGAGTGATTAATCTCTTGCAATAGTACTTTCGAAATTACATTTTAATATCAAGAAGAAAAAATTTTTTATAACAAAATTTATGAGCTAACTGCTTTGAAAAATTCTTCATAAAAGTCTTCTTTTCAATGTTTGGTGAACAGTAGGAGAAAAGCAGAAATGCATTGTTAACAGAGACTCAATCATATTGAAAAGCATGAGCATTATGTATCTGTTGGTCTTCCATTTGTTGGTGAAGACTTTAATTCTGAAATCTATGATATGTACTCCACCTTTTCCAAAGTTATAGTCAAGCAATATTTCAGAAATTTTTTCCCCACGATCAGATTGAATTTTCGGCGTTTGGTGGTAAGAGGACATCATCAAAACACCTTTATTCCTTTTTGGTACATAACTCAACAGAATTTTTTTTGTGAATGTTCATATAAAGTTTCTGAAGACAAGCATTCACGGCCTCTGACCGTTTTGACATTTTTGGGCACATCTCTGTGATTGGCAGTAATAGTACCCACTGCAGACAATCCATGATCCAAACGTAAGAAATGACTTGAAACAAAGTAAAATACTGGTCCATGAAAATATTCCTGCTAGAATGATGAAATGGAATCGAAAACTCCTCCACCATGAACCTTCCCTTGGAGAACTGTGAATGCTAGTACGTAGATCACTAGTTTCATCATCGAAGTCAGTACTATCTGAATCACTTTCACTAGACTCATCAGATCCACTTGTATATTCAATAAAAATTTCTCCATCACTCACTTCATCTAAGTCACAGTTGTAATATTTCAGTATCTCCAGCAGAATGACATTGCCCAGTTTGTTCCATCAAATTGTCATCACTATCTTCATCACTTTCACTCGACTCTTCATGATTTTTTGTACGTGCTCCAATGCCAGCTTGCCTTGTTGCGCCATCACTAACAGATCTGTTCACACTAGTGACTGTAGTTAAAATTCAAAATAGCTACCCACTGCTGATTTCATGCAAGCTTAATCAATTACCAATATTTCAAATTTCGAAAGGACAAAGAAAGCTTGACACTAAATATAGACAGACTGAAATTTGAAAATATGTTTGTAAACAAAAATAAGAGATAGCATTATGAGAGGGATCAATGGACTACATGTGAGATGTCAAAATGTTTAGTGTAAAGGAAAATGTCTACCTATGTAGGCAGATGCCATGACAAGGTTGTTTTTGTTCAAATGTCTACAATAATGTATCAGCGAAAGTTGATCTTCCATGTATTGGGAGACATTGTTACTTCATTGGAAATTTTCACTTCTTATGAAAGTATCGTTTATATTAAAGACATGGCAAAACATTACACATGCAATATCTACACATGTAGACAGATGCCCCAATTAGGGTTAACTCTTATACGGCCAACGTGTGATTTTTTGAATCACCTAGCATACTTTGTGCTTAATACTTGCAGTCAACTTGCTTTGTGACTTTGTTCATAATTATGTTCCGGTACCAATATTGACTGATCTGTGTTTGAGTGTTGTTCAGCTTCAAATGGATTGATATTCTCTATTGGAATTTCAGATATTTAAGTGCGGCTGCAACAGAAAGCCTATAACTATGATCACCCAACAAAGCTGTTTTAAATATTTTTGAAGAATTTGATTCAAAGGATAAAGTTTATTCAGAGGGAGAAAGTGACAATAATTTTGCCCAAGATTAAGAATATGCATCTGACGGTGAGAATGAAGTAGTACTTATTCATCCTCATGGTGACATTAACAGAACTCGGAAGATTCTGATAATGATGAAAACAGTAGTCTCCTTATTACTAAGAGCAGAAACATGTGGTCTCGAAATCCTCCATCAATTATTGGACGATGTAACAGAGCAAATGTCATTAGGGGCAATGTTAGACCAAAACCATTAGCACGCAAAACACTTTCTTGCAAATATGGTACTTACAGTTTACAAATATAATGGTTCAGAAAATTTTTTGTTATTATCGTCAAAAGGTTCATCAACTAGTACATGGTGTTGAAATGAACTTCAACAGTCTGAAAGCATTTATTGGCATCTGCTATTTCAGAGGAGTCACTTTTGATACAAATTTTTTATTGATGACTTGTGGTCAAAAGAGGCTCACAATTTCTATCATGCAGCAATGTCCAAAGAGAACAACACTTTTGCCACTGTCTGACAAATCTGGAAAGATTTCAATGCTTTACTTGGTGCTCATTATGACCCAAGCAAAGAACTTGTGAGTGATTCAGAACCTGTCAGCAACCACACAAGACTACCACATCGTACCTTCAACACTAACAATTCTGGTAAATATGGGGAGCTCTACAGATGGTGTGCAGATAGCAAAAACAGATTTTTTGAAGGGTGATTCACTAATAAAGAAACAAAGAAACAAAAGAACTGCAGTTCACGATCTAGTCATCACCTGGTCTCGCCCTACCTTGGCACTGTTTGCAACATTATGGGTGATCAATATTTCTCTAATATGAAGACTAGAACTGCCTCTTTGAATTATGTCATCCGAATTAGACAACATCTGAACATGGACGAAAACAAGCCTTCCTCAAAGTTTTGGCACTGGAATTGACTTCAGAGCATGTGGTAAATCGTCTTCAAAACCACCGAAGATTGCATCATTCTGTGGCTCAAGAGATTGAAAAATTCGTCTGAGTGTTCAATATAACTCAAAGCAACCATCAGTCGCGTGGATCTGAATAACAAATGAAATGACGCTGTTCTCTGCAACACTTCTTTAAAATTGCAAATATTGAGAAATTTGACAATAATGACCTGCCAGGTTTGTGATCAGAGGGGAAGCATTCCGAAGTCATTGGTGTGATTTGTGAAAGTTGTAATTATGACCATTAAGTTTATGATTATTGCAATAAACTTTATCTTTGGAATCAAAAAGCTTTTACAACAAGCACAGTATAAAGAACGAAATTACATGTAGGCCAGATTAAGATCGGAACGTTTACTGTTCTGAAGTTAAGCAATTTATCTCATTAATTTTAACTGCCTGGAATGTTAAAGTGGAAGTTAGTAAGCTATTTTCGATCTTAATAAACAACTTAAGTTAGTGTCTCAATGAAACCTTTTGTAAAAAGGGTGCAGAAAGATTTATGAACACTAAATTAGTATAATTAGCAGGTATGTACAATATGAACAAATATGAATTGTAATTTTATGTTCACTTTCAATTTAATCTTCATGCAAGCTGGCTTTCTTTCTCTATCATAATTTATTTATTTTAGCTCTACATACTTCATCAATTAATATTTCATTATTCTATTATGACATGTAGACATGTAATTTAGCTGTTATATTAAGTGCTTCAGTTTCTGCTTCTTGGAATCACTTAAATAGCTACAACAGTGAGTCTGCTACTAAAATAAGGCATGCGAACTCAGACTTGCAGCAACCAGTGGGTAGTTCTTCCTCTAAGTCATTACCTCAGCTTTTTGCAAACCTCAAAAGGAGGAATTAGTCTGGGATGACCTGATCCTTCTTCTACTGAAAATGATATAATAAATTATTTAGAAGCGAATAGAGTTCAGTGCATATATTTTAGATGCCTTTCCAGATCTGATTCTATCACAAAATCCTTTTATATTTTTCTAGACAAATATTCAAAGGAATTGGTTTTTTTGCCAGTATTTTGAAAAGAATGTGTTACTGTTCTTCCTAAATTCAAATGCTAGGGAATTGCTTCAATCTCAATATCGATCATGTTGACTTAGATCAGATTCTAAATCAATTATTAATCAGAACTATTATAATATCGACAATGGAAATTTTTTACTTTCTTTTTTATCACTTAATTGTTGCAGCTTGGAAATAATATCAAAAGTTACCTTTCTTAAGGGTACACCATTGTCATTTTCTCATGATCTTATATTTTGGTTGACCAGATATTAACAATAATTTTCTAAATATCCTTTCATATAAAATAGTTGCTCGTAAAACAAACAATCTGGAATACATGGTGGTACTAATATTTTTCAATTCCAAACTTAATGTGAGGTCTACTGAAATTAATCATATCAATTGTGATTTTTTTTGTGCAATGATACTAGATTTCTCCCTAATTGCACTGCTTGTTATATGTGCTTACCTTCCCCCAATTAGTAGTAAATATGAGCTGGATCTCAAATTAATTGAAACCAGCCTTAAAGAAATCATTCTTTTATGCAAAAGGGACAATCAATCTCATAATTATTGCTATAATGAAATTTTGATGTGTGGAAATTTAATTTCTCCAAGTGTTGACTGGAATTCTTATGCCTTAAATATGGCACTTGACAGTAATTTTCTCAACATTTTTCCACATGATTAGTTTTATCATGTTGATAAACTTGCTGCTCAGGGGGAAATATATTGAATTTAGTGTGGGTTTTCTCTATAATATCATTGAGACTTATGGGTTTGCCTAAGTTCTTTTTCTATGGGATACTATGATTCATTCCACTCATTATCTGAATCAATTTCGTTACTGCTCTACTCTAATCTTCATTCCAACTGTCAATTGAATGCTTTGCTTCAAACTTTCATCAGTGGGACAAAACGAAAAACGAAAAAAAGTGATGGGTAGCACATTATTTTTCATCAATTCTGTACAATTATTTAATAAGGTTAACACTGAGTGCATTATTGTCTACAAGATAATAAATAACAGCTTTTAAGTATTTAGCAAAAACTGGTAATGTTTTCCTTGTTTAAGAATTTCAATGCAAACATGGCTCATAAATATATTTGCAATCTTTCAAACTCTGTAACAATTCCATAAAATATGAGGCTTATTAATCTTTTCCTTTTCAAATTGCTCAATTGCTTAACTTCAGTTACCTGAGCTGTTTTGATTATTATGATTGGAGCACCATTCAATTTTCGCAAAACAGCTTATCAATTAACTTTTCTAAACCTTGTTATGTCCTATGGAAATGTACTTAAGCAATCAACTTCAACTGTTCATGCAGATGCAATTCCACCCTTGCTGCTATGAAAGCTTTCTCATACTCTTGCATTGTTTGTTCTTCAGTTATTTTTTCATTTATAGATATTAGGATACTACCTGACATTTGGAAGACTGTCTATATTGCGGCTTTCTTCAAAAGTGGAGATAAAACCAATGTTTGCTCCTCTAGACCAATCAGTATTCCTCCTTGTCTCTCAATTATCTTTGAAGAGATATTCAAACATCTCTATCCACATTATGACAGTTTTTTAGAGGAGTAGATCTACTATGTCTCAGTTACTATTATATCTTTATAATATTAGGGGGGTTACTAATTAGTTCAAATTTGTAGTGGAATTTACATGGGAATAAGATCATCGAAAAATGTACAAACTTTTTACTATTTTATGAAGAGTAATACCACTTTCATTCTCTCTATCTTGTAAATATCAGCTTTATTATTTTCTCGTTCTTTTGATTTTACTATATGCTTAACAAGCTTGGATTTCCGCCTATTACAATTCTTAAAAAATCGGAATGATTCCATTTAAATCAACTTTGGTGAATTAAAAGGTCTTTTCCATAAACCTTGATTTGCTTGTCTTGTGTAAATTTCATATCTATTTGAATATTATGATTTACTATTGTTTAATTGTATTTCCAATGATGGTTTCAACTTTGACTTTTCAACATTTTTCAAAATCTCCTCTAACAATACCACCTGTTGACATAGATTTTCCAATTCAAAGAGATCCACTATTATCACAGGTGATCACAATGATTTCTCCCATGTGATTTACACAGTTAATTATCCTATGAGAAATACAGATATCTGTTTTAATGTTTCTGAGGTAAAATTGAAACCACAGCTTCACTCCTTCTTTTATGCTAGAGTGGATTCTTTTTATATTAATAATTCATGTACTTTCTAAATATGTTGCTGATGCTCTAATTGTCAATCATTCAGATCCATCAATTGACAACCCTTTGTATATATATATATATATATATACTGTC
>CABFPE010000082.1:1513030-1523172 GCA_900660155.1 Hofstenia miamia
CAACTACTGTTCCAGCTGAAAGATTGTTTTTATCATCTGGTTTCCTCATATCAGATACAAATATCAACGTTTTGTGTTGCATTCACGATTGGGCAACTAAAAACTGATGTTTTTACAACATCTACGTGTACATATATATATATATATATATATATATATATACACGTAGATGTTGTAAAAACATCAGTTTTTAGTTGCCCAATCGTGAATGCAACACAAAACGTTGATATTTGTATCTGATATGAGGAAACCAGATGATAAAAACAATCTTTCAGCTGGAACAGTAGTTGCTGGTGTATGCAGAATGGATGCTACAACTTTTGAAAGATTTGGAAATTTGCTTTCGTTTGATTGCCACCAAGCAAAAGGATCGGTACTTACACCCTGAAAAATAACTTTATCTTGTTCAAGCTCTTGACAAAATAATGTATTTACATCTGGAAAAGCAGCAGTGTTGTCACTGACAAAGCTGTCGTCCATTTCCCTTTATAATATAGACGTTTTGCTGCAGTCTGTTCAAACGACATTGTAATTTTTTGGCAAAGGGTATTCAACAATTCCCAAAACCTGCATCTTTCGTCCTTACTGAAGAAACATGAAAAATTGTTATATCAAATAAAGTTGTTGATATCTTAGCCAGCGGAATAGCTTCAGGATTTGAAATAAACAACCTAACGTGGTAATCACTGACAATTTGCTCCTTTAAATCAATAATATATGTTGGGTCATCTTCTTGTGCTTTGAGTGAAATCGTAAAATCGCCAGAGATGGAAAAATAATGGAAAATGTAGCCTGAGTTTTGTAGCCTAACATTTGTTTATTGTTGTTTCATACTGTTGGTTGTTGCAGCAACCACTAACATCATAATAACAACTGCTAATACTAATTTGAGCAACTAAAAATTTGCTAATTAAGATTCAAGCTCATGACCAACCAATTTTTTTGCTATCTGTTAATGTTATTAATATTAGTATGTCAGCTCTTGTTATTATGACAACTGTATAATGAATTCAATGGTTTGAAGGCGGCATCAGTAGCAACTTTAGTAATAAATAATCAGTGAGCAGATGCTTGAAAATAAAACTCATTTCAATATTTTGATTACTAGATCCGAAAAGCTTTTCGAAATTTTAAATTTGTGAAAAATTATAATATACAAGATATGTGAATTTTTAAAAGAATTTATTCATAAATATGTGGACAACTTGAAATTAAATGTTATATAAAAATTTACATTTGAGCAAAAGAGATTCTACACGGCTTAAGAAAGTGATCTTTCAAAATTGTACAAAATTTTAAAATCTTAAATTGTTGTTAAATTTGGCAGATTCTTATGCTTGTTGTTATCATTTATAAATGAGACAATCACTAAAAATAATGAATAAATCGAATACTTTGAATTTGTTTTTGAACTACTATAGCTTCTCTTAATAATACAAAGAGTGGTATTTTATCTAATATGGGCATTAATTTCTTTTAATTGCAATTGCTGTTACTGTTTATTGATTAAACACTCAATGGGATGGCAATTACATAAGAATGATAACAACCAAAATGAAAATCAAAAAACGGAATTGAAATGTTTCATTTTCGTTTTTCAATTTTCATTTTTCATTTTTGTTTTTCTTTCAAAAAATGGAAATTGGCAAAATGAAATTTGATAAGCGAAAATGAAAAATGGTCATTTACGTTTTTCAATTTAAATTTTCCAAATGATCAAAATGAAAAACTGAATTGAATTCGCAACCTGGTACTTGCATATCACGTCGCAGCCAAGCAATTTGAGAAAAATGCGCGTTGTTAAGAGTTATCCCACGTGTTAAAAGTTTCCCCGTTCTATAGTATATTATCACAAAAATTAACAAATGGTCACAATTTTAAGATCTTTATTATTTACAGACTAGGGTAAAATGCAGAAAGACAATGTTATGAAATTTTGCACTTCTTAAACATGGCCTGAAGCTATTTCTTATTATTATACTACACATTGTTCCTGAACGCTTCAATGCATTGTTAAACTATAAAAATCAATTATGTTGCACATTGGTTATTATAAGTTGAACCTACGGGTACTGTTGCGGGTCCGAACTAAACTTTTAAGGTATATAGATAAGGCTTCAATTACAGGTATCAGAAATATCCTATCCATCCAGCACTAAAGTTAACCCAGCGTTGAAACCGACTGCCGGCTTTCTTGATTAATATATATATTATTGTTTTGCCTTAGGTATTCATTGAATGATTGGCACCCAGTATTTAAAAGTGTTTGGCATAAAGGAATTGAGATATTCAACTTATTTCATACTATTGCAAATACGGAAAAAAATATTTTGAGGCCAAATTGTAACAATAATAAAGGTAATCACGCGTTTTTGGACATGAAATATCATTTATTGTACAGTTGACTACCACTATGTTGTAAATTATGACTAAATCAAATCATGCCTAATGTATATTGATTGTTAGTTAACAGAAATTGTTATAAAAATTTCGTTCTGTGTTTAATTAAGGTTGAATTTGGGTCTAAGATAATTCGCATCAATTTAAATTATTCCCTCCCAAACCAAACCATCTAAGCATTAAGGAATAAGAACAACTATTCACTGGAAAAATACTCAAAAATCTAAACAAACACAACAATAATAAGCGTGATGCATTAATTTTCCATTGCGTAGTATTATTCATTAATATTGTGCGTGTGATTGTGTCGCTGTTTTTTGAGAAATGGCAAGTATTTCTGATGAATAATGCAATTATATGCAAATATTGACAAATAATGAATTTAAATTTGTTGATCCACCTAAGAGTCTCCAATCTCCGAAGTGGGAAAATCTCAAATATCTTGCTTATGTTAATGGAAATGGTGACAGTTATTGCTGATTACTTTGCAGTTTGTGCTGGATGTAAAAGTGCATTCATTAAACTCATTCTAAATTGGATGGGAATGACCAACGTAAATATTTTGGATCGTCTGCAGTTAGTGGCCAAACGATCCAATGCTAAAAAATTGTAGTCTTTTAGTATAAAAAGTTGTCAATAATCACTACTTAATAATCCTAAGGCATATAGTAGAATATTGTAAGGAATTGATTTTTTTCAAAATAGCAATCAAATAACACCAAAATAACGAAGTGAAGAAAATACCAGTCTACACCTATTCACCTAAATAATTTGTGCTTCTAAATCGGTCGAAACCTGATTAAACCGGCGTGCTAAGAAATTAACTAACCGGCTGGCTGCCCGGCTTGAAAATATGCAGCCGGTTCCAACTCTGAGCTAACCCATATCCGCGAGACCGAACGGACAAAACTGGATATAAACGTATTACGTATAACGTATAAACAAGATGATTCCCACTGGGATTTTTCTTTTTGGGGGCAATTCTCAGATTATGTAAAGTTCTTTTCCCAAATGAGTATCTTCACAATGGTTGCTACCGCTTATACATTAGCTATACTAGATTATTCAAAATTCGAAACAGCCTAGCCCCGAGCCAAGGTCCAATACAACATAGAGAATGTTCAGAATGGAA
Source organism: Hofstenia miamia (assembly GCA_900660155.1). Taxonomy (NCBI): domain Eukaryota; kingdom Metazoa; phylum Xenacoelomorpha; order Acoela; family Hofsteniidae; genus Hofstenia; species Hofstenia miamia. The sequence goes on from CABFPE010000082.1 coordinate 1,516,563, forward strand.
TTACAAAACAAAAGTAAGTATACCAGCTGTATAAACTACTTGACACATCTTCAACCTTTTGCCTAATTATGAGTATTATGAAAACATCAAAGTATGTTCTATGGCATGTTTTGGGAAATGTCAGAAAAAACATTCTTAATTTATTGTGAAATGAAAATTTAGCATTACAGCCAAACTTAACCAGAGCCCATTATTGTGAAATTATATCAACTAATGCAATTTTTAGTATTGAAATTTACACAAGGGTGTGTGCACTTCTCTGCATAGTATTTAATATCATGAAGTCTCTTTAATGTTTGGAAACATTAAAGCACCTTCTAAATTGAACTACATATATCTGCTTCATGACATCAGGAGGATGATACATTGGGTGGGCTGCAGCCAACCCAAGCTGCCTTAGACATGTTCCTGATCGCAATATCTAGAAGATCTATTAGTCTTCAACAAACTCATATATATATATGCCAAGTAGTTGGCAAACCATAGTAATACACTGTGTTCATTTAGTAACTCCGTGATTTCTCACGTACATTCTATAATTTCATAATTATATAAAATAATGTGATTAGAGTTTAAATTTAATGAGTATACTTATTTTAACGTATACATGCTTATTATAAATATTATTCACATAATACAATTGGTTTTCAATTTTTAGAATATTAGCAATAGCCGCAGTGGCGCCATTTCAGAAAACTCTTAAGGGGTCCAAAATTATTTCTTAACACTAGAACGCCAAAAGCGGTCAGAATTGACCGCTTGCAACGTTCATATAGCTCTTATTTGAAAAGTCCTTTGAGTGGTTGACAAAATTAGCTGATTTTATTTCTTTCTTTGACCTATTGAATCGACCAATATCTTTCATAAACTATCATTTTTTTGTTTATATTTTTAAGAAATATCATCAAACGCCCAGTGTGTCAATTTTAACCACACATTATAATTTATATAAAGGATTGGGTCAATCTTCAGATGCATATTTTAATCACCAATCCTGCCCATTTGAGAAATATTTGCAAACTGTATTAGTAATGGCTGAACCACCCCCACAGAGGACGGAGTGAAGGGGTTTATGCCCTGGTCTTTGGTAATCTTGATTCTGAAGATGGGAATTTTAATGATTCCGATTTTCATGAAGAAAACTATCCTTTTTCAACTGAAAACTGATCTAATGAATGTGAGACTGTGGAGAATGTATTTATAGATTTACTATAAGGATGTCCCACATTCAACAGTTTCCAGCAAAGATGACATAATCCAACTTTACCAAACCCTCCTTGGATCATTCACGTTCTCAAGTGCAAAATACATAAGACATCACAATATGGAATGGATCCGCGAAACACCACAAATTCTCAGTAAGCAAAACTAAAAAATGCCGAAATGAAGCAATGCGCAATTGTTATGAATCCAAGCAATCACGATATGTATAATGTATTGAATTGGAAGAACAACTTGTTTTTTGTGATTGTGATGGCCAAAATCCTCAATGAATTATGTTTTTTTCATTTAGCATAAAACATTTTGGAAAAGGCATCATTTTTCCAACCAGGTTAATATTTGAAGATTGTTAGCAATCGATAATTTGATGTGGTTACTAAGTGAGGGAATATTGTCGAGACTTCTTTTGGACAAACATATTGACAGAAATATCTAAGTTTATGTGATTCAACTTTCATCATCCATAAGTTCAACAGTTTTTCATTGGACATTATTCAAAATTAAAAACATATAACTTGTCTTAGAACTGAAAAATATCTCTCATTGGAAGCAGTGACTATAGGAAAAACGATCTTGAACAATGTCATTACCTCAGAAAAAACCTACCTCAATTTCTGATAAATTACGATAAGCTTCCATGATATCCAAATTATTATGAGTTGGAAAGTTTTTTGAATTATCTGGTTGGCTTTCAAATGCAATAACAAGACTCCGGTTGTGCATCTCCCACAGTATGAGGTGGTCTGGTTTATTGCTGCTACCAGCTTTCAACCGCTAAAATAGCATAAAGCTATACCCACTCTCAATTGTTTTATATAAATGATATATAAAGAACTATTGAGGGGAAAGCAAAGTGTTATAATGATGTAGATTTTGTCAGGCATATAGAGGCTATTAAAGATTATCTGTCCTGACCAATTATTAGTAAATCATAAATTTTCACTTGGTGGGATTTGATCCTCTTGTTTTTAAGTGCTAAAAAGTGGAAATTTGATTTGACCAAATTCATAGTATGAGTTTAATTATTTGCATGAAAAGTGCAATTTGGAACCAAAATACATAAGACATCACAATATGGAATGGATCCGCGAAACACCACAAATTCTCAGTAAGCAAAACTAAAAAATGCCGAAATGAAGCAATGCGCAATTGTTATGAATCCAAGCAATCACGATATGTATAATGTATTGAATTGGAAGAACAACTTGTTTTTTGTGATTGTGATGGCCAAAATCCTCAATGAATTATGTTTTTTTCATTTAGCATAAAACATTTTGGAAAAGGCATCATTTTTCCAACCAGGTTAATATTTGAAGATTGTTAGCAATCGATAATTTGATGTGGTTACTAAGTGAGGGAATATTGTCGAGACTTCTTTTGGACAAACATATTGACAGAAATATCTAAGTTTATGTGATTCAACTTTCATCATCCATAAGTTCAACAGTTTTTCATTGGACATTATTCAAAATTAAAAACATATAACTTGTCTTAGAACTGAAAAATATCTCTCATTGGAAGCAGTGACTATAGGAAAAACGATCTTGAACAATGTCATTACCTCAGAAAAAACCTACCTCAATTTCTGATAAATTACGATAAGCTTCCATGATATCCAAATTATTATGAGTTGGAAAGTTTTTTGAATTATCTGGTTGGCTTTCAAATGCAATAACAAGACTCCGGTTGTGCATCTCCCACAGTATGAGGTGGTCTGGTTTATTGCTGCTACCAGCTTTCAACCGCTAAAATAGCATAAAGCTATACCCACTCTCAATTGTTTTATATAAATGATATATAAAGAACTATTGAGGGGAAAGCAAAGTGTTATAATGATGTAGATTTTGTCAGGCATATAGAGGCTATTAATGATTATCTGTCCTGACCAATTATTAGTAAATCATAAATTTTCACTTGGTGGGATTTGATCCTCTTGTTTTTAAGTGCTAAAAAGTGGAAATTTGATTTGACCAAATTCATAGTATGAGTTTAATTATTTGCATGAAAAGTGCAATTTGGAAATGTTCATTCATATTTTAATGCACAATATTGTTTGTTAAATTGAATTTTGCATGTAGTGGCAGCAAATCATGCATGATATTATTCTCTTCATTTTTAAATTTTGATATTTTGACTTGTGTGTCTAAATTTAGAGGGGGCCATAGCCCCCTCTTGCCCCCCTAAATGGCGCCACTGAATAGCCGAAGGAATTTTTATTGCATTGAATTATCACATTGAACAATCTGAAATCAGTGCTCAACGGAAATGGTCAAGAGCTACAATACTAAACCACCATCATAAAAAACAATAAAATCAATTTGTAGCAAATTTTTGGATACAGGCTTTGTAATACACCTGGGCAAGTCCGGAAGACCAAAGGTAATTAATGGTGAGGAAGTTATTAAGACATTTCACTCGGCAAAAAATCACAGATTCTGAAGACTCCTGAAATGCGCCCATATCGATTAAGAATTTTGCAGAATTAAATGAAGAAGATTGGATGAGAGAATGTTAGAGAAAATGCAGTTGAGAGCAACTTCTTCGATAAATTACATTTATCAGGCATGTCAATAAGCATATATGTATAGCATGGGGCTACCAAAACCCACATAATTCTGCTGAAATTCCGCGTACTTCTAAAATAAATGTCTAGGTGGCAATATCAGCTGTTATACTAATCGGACTTTCCTTTTTTTGTAATGATTGAATTAAATCTGCGGGTTTCTGCCTATTTTAAATGACTAGTATATCTTCGAACTCAAACGAAGGCGTTGTTTCCAAACTTCTTACTTTCAACAGATGAAGCCCCCCCCCGGTTGGTGTCAAGACCTTAGCTTTCGATTTCATTATATGGGCTATCTAAAAAATGAGATTTATTCTCATCCACTTGCAAATATTGAATATAATTAAAAACAGGCAATTACTGAAAAATGCTATCCAATACATTGAGATGTTTTGGTAAGAATTATTGTAAATGCAAAATAACGAATGGAATTTTACATTGCCATTTTCAACATGACCCTTGACAATTTAAATTTTTTTTTCAGTTATATAAATAAACTTTCCGATTTACTTTAGTTCTATATTATGAAGAACTAGTAATTGAAATCATGGAGCTACTTAATGAACCAAGTGTATCCGTGGATCGTTTGTACTTGACCCGTGACACTCGTTTTCAACAAAATTAAAAATGAAGGCTTTTTCTTACAATTTGTAACACCTTGGCCGATAAGGTTTAAATATAGCACCTATAACTAGGTTAGTTTCACGTTTTACTATTTTAATACAATTGTTGAACTAATTAGGCCTACTTAGATGAGCCAAACTTTGAAATTCGATTTTTCGGCACACATTATTGATTGCTAGAGTTTCGTGTCAATAAAAACATTTAAATAAGGTTAGTCGTTAGTTTCACTTTTGAACAATTAAGCCTATTTTTGAACTGATTATTTTGATGAGCCGCACTTTGGAATATGATTTTTTGGTTCACATCGATTAATTTTTAGCTTTTTGTCAAATTTTTTGCGGGTCATGCGGAAAAACAGACTCATCCGTGACCCGCCAGAACTAGTGACCCATTTGACCCGTAACCTGCATGGCTTACGGACACCACTGTAATGAACACCCTGTGAATGGTTATTGACTAAGCCAAACTATTAACCGTTTCACACTTCATGATGTTAAAGGAAGATTGCTCAATACAAAATCCTTAGCAGAATGGATCTGAAAAACTCCTACCATCAGGTGAAATTGAATGTTCGCGATCGTATTTATACTGCCTTTGAATCTGGAGGTAAATCTTTCCAATTTCCGTCCCCTTATTGTAAACGAATGGTGTGCCGGCATTTCATGTATTAAGAATATACTTGTTCTTGATAATAATCTTACTGGAACAGTGGCATATTTAGATGACATAACGATTTGTGGCAACCATCAAAATGAACATGATACTAATCTCGAAGCCTTTATGGAAGTATCTAGAACACACAATGTAACCGTAAAGAATAAAAGTGCGTTTTTTCTGTTAAATCTGTAATTCTACTTGACTACAGAATTTCTAATGGATTAATTGAACCTGATCCCGAAAGAGTTCGCCTCTTCTCAAATTACCAATTCCACGAGATATGTCTAGCTTTGTAGAGTCATTGGTATTTTTGCATATTATGCAGAGTGGATTCCAAAGTATTCCGAGGACATTCGTTCTTTAATTTAAACTACAAGCTGTCCATTATCACATGATGCTGCAAATGCTTTCAAGAATATAAAATCAGTTTTTTAGGTGTGACTCGGCAGCCTGTTGATGAACGGCTAACATTTTCAGTTGAAATATGCATTAAAACAAAATTGAGCCTCAGTTGCTTTTTTGCAAAAACATTAAATTGTGGTGAACGTTGCTATACTACAGTAGGAAAGAAAAAGAAGCTTATGCGATTTTAGAATCTTTAAAAAAGTGGAAACATTGGCTCCTGAGACGAAGTTTCAATCTCATAACGGATCAAAGATCAGTTTCATTTATGTTCAACAACAAAACGCAGAGTAAAAAAACGACAAAAATCACACAATGGTGGATCGAATTGGCGCCACTTCATTACAACATTGTGCACCAACCAGGAAAAATGAGCTCTGCTCACAATACTTTAATTCCAACTGTTTATGGTGCCATTGGAATAATTCTCATATGGATTTGAATGCCGCCCTTTGTCATCAAGACGTAACACGAATGCATCATTTCATTTGTACGAAGAATCCGCGATACTTGATGGAAGACGTAGAGAATATTTTTCATTCTCGTGCTTATTGTGTATAAGTCAAACCATGATTTTACAATACTCAATGTCCTCCTTTAGTAAAATCAAGAAAGCCTTTTAAAACTTGATATCGACTTAAAGGGTCCTTTGAAGTCAAACTATCAAAATATATATCTATTAGTAATCATTGACGAATATTCATGTCTTCCATTTGCTTACCGGCACTAGCGTAGCCGAGATCTTGGCTATTAGTATACTTCTTGTGATTCAATGAATCGAGGATGAATCTAAGGAAAGCATTACATTTGTTTGAAAATGGCGCTCATCATATTAAAATTTGTTAATTAAATATAGTCGGGCGCATTGCGGATCACAAAATTAGCGGGCGACAGCTATCCTACACTTAGAATATTTTCATGCTGAATCGCACATTTTCTGTAACTTGTATAAATCGTTTATTATGAATAATGCTTTCAGCTGAGGTGTTTGTGAAGCGAATTAAAAATCCGGACATCAAAATTACAAATGTAATTGATTCGAGCAGGATGCAACAAATAAAGGAAAATCGATTCTGACTTGTTCCAGTTGTAAAGACCATAATTGAATGTGGACGAAATGGCTTAGCATTACGAGGTCATCGG
>CABFPE010000082.1:1523202-1535818 GCA_900660155.1 Hofstenia miamia
ATTCTGGTCACTTCAGTTTGATTGAGCCACAAGAATGTGACGGTAATTTTCGATCACAAATTTAGTGAAAAACATCGTAAGATATTTTTGAAATGAACAGCATTTGTAATTTTATTTATCATTTTTTGTGGAATGATCATATACTTGCATGTTATTGCATTAACATCATATTGAATACTGCACTATACTTTTGTTCACCTTTTCAATGCATTCATTCATTATATACACTGCTATATATATGGTGTCATTCTTGTATCAAATTGCTTTACTGGTCATTTTAGCTAATATATTACAAAATCTGAGTGTAAACTGATAATAATCCGCCATAACTACTCGAGAATATAATGTGCATGTATATACTATTACTATGCATAAGTATATTTATACATGTACTTAAAAATCGAATTAGTATGGATGAAATTTCAAATTTTATATCTTAAATTAAACCAATTCAAAATACGAAATCATAAACAAAGTATATGGATAAGATTACAGGATATATGATCATAATGATAAATTATATTGAAATATAACAAATTATGGTCCGCCCCCCCCCGAACGCAAATCCTGGCTACGCTAGTGCTTACCGGTGTCCTGATATGACTAAAAATATTGCTATGAAGTGTCTAATTCAATTGTTTCCTATTTTTGAATTACCTTCATGTATTTTTCAGATCGTGGTGCATCTTTTATTTCGAGACTTATTAATAACTAGAGGAATTTCTTCTAGTCATACAACACCAAATTACCCTCATGGTAATGGCGAGTGTAGGCGCTACAATCAAATCCAGTGGAAAAGTGTAACTTTTCCTCTATCATTTTGGCAAGAAGTCTTACCAGATGTTATGCATTCTCTGTTATCCCCTCCAATCAATTGCACGCGTCATGAGCACATGTTAAATTCTGAGTGTAACTCCGCGGTAATACTGCCGAATACTGCCATAGCGATTTGCACAATTGCGGTGGTTAGCGATAAAATTTATAACAACGTTATAACGTGTTTTGTATTAAGATTTAACATCTCTAAGTATTGCTCAAAAAATGTTTCTGAATCAAAATATTAAAACTAGTTTTTACATATTTCTTTAAAAATTTGATACTACCCAAATAAAATTGAACGAAATGACAAAATACCTAAGAATTTATCTTTAAGCTGTTCTACGAATGATCTATAACCCTAAAAAACAATTCAGAAACATCTATTTTTTCTTGCGATGATAAAATCGCCATTGTTAAGGTTTAGAACGGTAAAATTTCATTTATTGCGGTGTTTAGAGGTGAAGCTTTTTTCTCTGCGGTGAAATAATTTTACAAAACCTGTACCGCGCTCATCTCTAGTATACACTTATAAATGGTATCTTTTATTATTGTTACTTCATCAAATACATGGTGTATTCTCGTTTCATAATAACTATTAAGGATCGAATTAAATAAATAGTTTATTGGAACATCAGAGAGTTGAATTATATTTTCAGAATTTTAAATAAAATTGTACCTGTTTATCCAGTTAATTGTTATCTAATTCATATTTCGCAGAAACAGAAAGTAATGCAAATATTTAAAGACAAATAGGCTATGTAGATAAATTTGATTCTAAGAGCATTTTTATTTTACGAATTAAAAAAATTGTTGATCTAAAAATCTTAGTTTGTTAACCGTTTTATCATAAATATAAAAGGGTTTGTCAGTTGATCTGGTAGTTTTTCCTAGAGTTTTTCAACATGTGTAGGAATAAGAGATGGGGAAATGTGCACGCTTATTGTCAACTACCCACCACATCCCACTAGCATTGTGTCCTGCCACATAATCACATGTTGACATCAGCCCCATATTGTCCCACTCTTTATTTCTACAACCTTAAATTGAAGCACTAAAAATTCTGCTCAAATATTTGCAATATCTTATTCACCAACATTTTAAAAATTTTCAAAACACTAAATCCCATCATCACTTCCAAATAATTTGAATTTCTACTACTTAGAAAAAACAATCTCTTTTTAACAGAAATCCAATAACATGATGCAAATAAATGACTGGTCGTGTTTGTTTAAAGGACTTGCTACAATGTAATGAGAATGATAACATTACATGCATGCTATGCAAAAACGTAACTCTACACTATGCATGCCTTGGTCTTAACAAAAAATTGATTAATACATTGGGAAAGAGATCCAGTGCCACGAAAAATGGAGTTTTAGCTTGGATCTGCGAGGAATGTACCACAAATCAACACAAACTTGTTGGGCTAGAAAATCCTATAGGGTAAGGTGGGGCGAATTGGACAATGCTGACTGAAACTGTTAATTCCATGCTCTGCCGAGATGATTGAGGCAGTAGATGAGCTTGATTGGATAATTGATTGACACATATTAGTCTCGTAGTTCATTATTGAGCAGTTGTGACCATTAAGCATACAGCAAATCAGCTTTGTACATTCCACTATTTACTTGTTCATAGTGCATTGTTGCATTTGATAGCTTTTACACAACGATTGGCAGAATGCAGAGGTAAGTTAACATCAGTTTCTTATTCGCAAATATATACTTACATCTGATTAAAATGCTAAAACCCCTCACTCAGACACTTTCCATATTACATGAAGGCATTTACACATATTTTTTGACGGGGCTAATTGAAACACTTAATTTTGCGTTCATTTAGATGGTCAGAAATTACTAATGAAGTCCAAAGAACTTTTAAAACAAGCACTGTTAACTATCAAGAAAGGGGAAATTCGCATTTCTGATGCTGTTCAAGAATAAGGGATCCCCAGAAGGACCATTTTTCGAAAAATTCAGAGACAAAATTTGGGAAAACGAGAAGTCACCCTATTTTCACCTGAACAAGAGCAAATTTTGATCAAACGAATTTTAACATTGCCAAGCAAAGCTTGCCTCTTTCTGTGGAAGTTGCACAAGTGCTAATATACAAGTACGCAGCTATTTTAGGGGAAGGAAGAAAATAACATTTTTGCCTGAGAAATGGGTGAGCAAGAATTGATGGTTGAACTTTCCCAAAATATATCCCAAAATATCCTTCAGAATAGCTGAAAATATTTCTTCTGCGCATCCAGAAGCATTCAATGTCGACCGTGTGATTTGTTTTTTTCAAGAAATCGAAAGGCATCTAACAGACTGCAATTTAGTGAACCTGCCCGCCAGAATTTGGAATTGTGATGAAACAGGCCTTTTAAACATTCCAAGTAAAAGTGTCAAGGTGATTGCAAAGAAGGGGGAGCCTCTTGTGCTGCAAATTCAGGTGTCTGAACAAGGTACTCTTACTACACTCTTACCTTACATAAATGCAAATGGGACCTTTATACCGCCATTTCTGATTTTCAAGGTTTCTACTCTTCCTGACAGCTTCATGTACACTGAGGCTGCTCGATTAACTCATTGATTCGGAGTTATTTTTGAGAAAATTTTAAGCATTTTCAGGAGTTCAGAAGCGAGCCAGAGGAAGGATGCGCACTCTTCATGGATAGTCACTTTTCCCATTTAACAATTGAAGCCCTTGAGTTCGCGAATCCCAACAATATTGACCTGGTATGCCTTCCGCCTCACAGTAGCCATAGACCTCAACCTTTGGATACACATTTTAATCATCCTCTGAAGGTTTTATGGGGTAAAAATTTTAGGTTGTTCCTACAGAATAGCGAGAAAGTAATTCTGTCTAAATTCGATTTTGGGAATGTTCTTTGCCAGACCTGGAATGAAATGCGCACTCGTGGTTCTCTAATTCGCTCCGGATTTGACTACTGTGGACTTTTTCCGGTCCGCAATCCAACCAAACCAGCTGATTTTTGTCACCAGAAGACGTTTGTAAAGGACCCGGAAGAATTCACTGCGAACTCCGTGTAACTCCAGTCTGGACAAAACGAAACACGTACAAGCATGATTACTCCAGTAACACCCCCATTACCTGACAGCAGTGTTTGCTTACGTAGGTTACTACCAAGTCCGAAAAAGCAGAAAATCCCAGATAGTCCACGCCTCACACAGCTGTTGATGTTTCAACACCAGAAATGATCAGCATTAAGAAAGAAAAAGCAGCTAAAATATCCAGAACTGCAGCAAACAAGGATGGGAAGTCGGTTTCTAAGACTTAAAAGAGGTGCTTGAGACTAACTAAGGACCACTGGGTTTGTATGGTGTGCTTTGCAGAATTTGGAGATCAGCAGAGACACAAGTGCACATCATGCAAGCATTGGGAGTGTGAAGCCTGTTTTGGGGATGATTCTTGCGCAAATTGTGAATAAATTTGTAGAAAAATCCTCATTTGTTTGAATAAATTTTTTTCATATAACATTCCTGCCATAATATACATGTTTCTGAAACAAAAGTTTTTTGTCCAATTCGCCCCATTTGAGTCCAATTCACTCCTCGAGAGAAACATTATTTGGGTTCTTCTGGCAAAAACACACGAATAACTGAAATCTCATTGCTCCATGATTTGGACACGTGTAGGTAGGTTCTAAGATTCGACAAATTATATAGTTGTCTATGTGTCATAAAGAGCATGAAAATATTCATTCTCAGAAAAGTTGTCCAATTCGCCCCACCTTACTATATGTAGCATTGAGGAAAACATAAATGAGTTGAGAGGGAACCTTACAAAGCTTAAAACAGGGATGAAATCATCATCTCAATCAGTACAAATTGGTAGTAACCTATAGAAAATCGAGAGGATTTCAAATGCACTTGAAAGCCTGGAGGGTGAAACTGCACTCAATGTAAAAGTAAATGAAATTGTAGAGGATAGTGACAATGATTGGAATAAGCTAAGTGATGTTTTTACATTTCTTGGATGTAGTACTGAATCAATTGCTAACATACGTAGAATTGGTAAACCTAGTACAAAAAGAGGACCTAGAATGATAACTATTACTTTCAAGTCAGTTTAGGAGGCGAGAAGTAAATTGTTACCTCTATATACAAACTTAAGGGATATACAAAATATCGTATATTTGGTCTCAAAAGACTTAATCTGGTATTTACAGGAATTGGAAAAAAAGCTTCTTAGAAAGAGATGGGAACAGATCCAGTCTGGTTGTCAAAGAAAGAATTTTAAAATACGAGAAATGATGTTATATAGTGGTGGAGTTGAGGTAAATTGTGCTTGACTTAAGAAATATCCGAAAATCTTATCTTTAAATAGTCAATCTATTGCTATGAAGATGGACTTGTTTGATCATTATGTTCGTACTAGAAGCCTGATATTGTAGCTGCAAGTGAAACATGGCTAAATAGTAATCAAGGGAATTCCCATCAAATGTGAAATGGATAGTAGAAGAGGTGGTGGCGTTTGTGTTTGGCCTAAGAATACGGTTGGGGCATTAAATCCAGTTTTTATGGGGCGTCAACATCTTGAAATAGAAGCTGTTGCCATTGACCTTGTTGATCTCCGTATACTATTCATATGTTTATATATTCCGCCTTACCTACCGGCAATTGCATATAAAAAACCTGCTTGATTTCCTTGTAGAAGAAGCACATGATTTCTTATGTTGTAACAGAAATCATTCACTGATCATCTGTGGTAAACTTAATAATGAATTCATAAAGAAACATTTAATAGATTTACAGAACCAACTTCAATGTTGTAAATAAGATCACTGCGCCAACACACTGTGGTAATTCGTTGGATTGCATCGTTGTTGATACTTCTATAGCTGATTGATGCCACTCTTACTGTAGAATCTCGCCAACCTTCCTACTAGTAAGTCTTAGCTTAATTTAGGAGCTGCTGTGACAATTGGTTCCTCCTTAGATAGTACGGTAGGTGACAGACTCCAATCTCCATCTCTCTTCTTTGAGTTCTATTGTTTAGCCGTTCACTGATTAAACTATTATCTCATTGACTAACATTGATACGAAACTAACAACTATTATTTTAGATCCCAGACACGAGACAGAGGGTACAAAGTACAGGATAGGCTTACCTGACCTGCAACAAAGCACAAAAGAGGAATCGAAGAACTACGCTACAACGAGTATTTCCATGTGATACTGAAACATCGATAGAGACACCAACCACAATTCAGATGACTCAGTGTAATGGAATAGTGTGCATGAGTACGATAGTGATAATGTGTGATACCGTATGAATTTAATGTATTGATTGTTCTTGTTATCAACAAAGTTGTCTAATAAAGGAATCTCGCAACCGGGATGCACTAGCTTGTTATGAGTTCGTACATATAATAACCTTACATATAAATAATTACATGCCAACTTAGAGTACATGTGAACAATCAATACGGTCATGACAAAAGGAATGAATTGATAGTCCGTCAGTCCACTAGTAATCATATGCGATAAACTCTGTCCAAGATAATACAAACAGATCTTGTAATTTCCTAATGTAACTAGATGTAATAGCATAATGTAATAAATATTGTAATACGAACAACGAACGATAGGAAAGCTAATACGAGTAAAAACCCCTATTCTTACACCTAACCTATGAGCATCTCGGGTAAGCACCGGCTATACACGATGCACCCGTTAACTGGAGTCGTGAACCACCGTCTAGAATACCCGAGAGCTCGAACGTTTTAGCTTTCCATTCTATTAAATAAAATAACCTGATACAAAAACGTAAAGTAAATCCAGTAAATTCAATTCATCACCAAAATGATCAATTACACAATTTTTATAGTGAAAAATTAACAAACAATCAAATATTTGACTAGTACCTGCTAATTCCAGTTGTTGACAATTTCAAACGCTTTAAATTTCGTTCGTCTGCTGATTACACACTTCTGCCTTAATTAGCAGTTGTGATTTAGGTCTAGTGCCTTTTTGCCAAATTAATTAATATCAAAAATTACTGCATTATAAATTTACAAATAACTAATTAATCATAATCATATGTTTTTACAATTAATATTTTATTTTAATATTCAGTCTTAGTTTCTTCTTCCTTTTTTCTTAATTTGACCACATATGATTCAGATTACGATTACGTTACATTACTCCCTTAGGAAACTCCAAACACAAAATCTGTTGTATTTTATATAAAATATTCAATTATGTTCTGATATCACATCTTGTTTATGAATTATGAGAAGCAATGTTAACAGCTTCTGTAAGATCTTGTCTAAATGTAACTTGAAGAACATGTATTGTGTAAATTGTTTAGAGAATGCCAAAGTCAAAATATTTTATAAAAACATGAAAAGCGCAATGAATGCTATCCCTAAAATTATAGTTGAGATTACCGAGCAAGAACCTTCTTGGATTACACTAGGCTTAAAGAAATTGAAAAAAAGGAGCAAGTAAAAAATCTTGATATTAATATAGTTAAGAAACATTGGAGAAAAAATGAAAGGATTTATCCAAGATATGGAGCGTTGTTAGTGATGCCAGAGGTTGTCAAGTTTAGCCAAAACGTGTTTTAACCTCTTGGAAATACAAAGTCAGATTAAATAAGCGTGGGAGATTTTTTGCTGAAATTATGTCGTGCAACTCACAAAACGAATTTGATTATTCAACTCCCGGTAGACATGGATAACAACGAAATTGATGACTGGATGCCACTCACCACGTCACTTAGTACTTATCACTATTTTACATCGATAAAAATTAACAAGGCCAGTGTATATGATAATAAGCAAGCAAGCTTTATAAGGCCGCAGCGGCTGAATTAGCTGCCATATACTTAACACGAGTATTTCACATAGGACTATTCCGCGGCAATGAAAGCTTGTCTTCATCAGTCCGATACCCAAAATTCCTCGTCCAACACTTTCGGATTTTCGACCTATTTCACTCATTTCACTCAGTCTGCTCCAGCTAAATTCTTGGAACACACGATAGTAAATAGTGTCAAAAAGAAACTCCTTTGTGGTCTTGACATTAGTCAATTTGCTTATAAACGAAAATGTTTTCCCAACTGTTGGCCTTTTAGTAATGCTGGACAAAACTACTAAACTCCGAGACCACTAGGATACATCTGCGGTCTTGCTGCAAACATACGATTTTAGTAAGGCATTCGACACCATACCACATGATCGTCTAGTTACTAAATGATTTGCGCTAAGCTCTCCAAAGGACTTTATAAATGGATTATGAAGTACTTAAGTAATATACACTTCCAAGTAAAATATGGGTGTCTAAGAAGTGCCTTATATAGGATTAAAAAAGGAGTTACACAGGGATCGATTTCGGGCCCAATGCTATTTCTGTTGTATACTTCCCGCTTGCAAGCTGTTCATCCTGCAAATAGCATGGTTAAATTTGCAGACGACTTAACAAATATTACTGCAATAAGTAAGAACTACACTATTGTCAGTGAGTTTATTATGGCTCATGATTGGACGCTAGAAAATAAGCTAATTTAAATATATCGAAATGAAGTATTCAAAGCAGTTATTTTGAGCTTATTAGATTATGCCTGTCCGGTGTTTTTGCATTTGCAAGATATCTGAATTCTAAGTTACAGTTGATTTGAACCGGGCACAAGCAATACGAACATGATCAACAGAAAACGCAATATCAATAAAACATCAAGGAATTTATTTTAGCATTGAACTTTTTAAGAAAGCCTGTACATGTGACCATCTCCTACATTCGTTTATGCCAGATAAACTTCATTACTCAAGAAAGTCTGTGATTGGACGTCATAGAAGAGCTTGATGCGGAATTCTTTCTATATAGTGTTAAACATATTAATGGACTTATTTAATATTGATAATTTGAATAAACGTCACTACTACTACTACATACTAAAAACCTAATTGAAAATGAAATATGCTTTTGCTTTATAAACCTTTTCCTGAAGCCAATATTTTATGCAATAATTTTATGCAAGGGTTATTGCACTTCTTTCAGTGCAATTGTAAGGTCGATTGATGACAAATCAAGTTTAGATCAAAAGATTTTATTGATACGCATGAATAGAATTTCACCAATAGTTAACTAATAATAAATTTTTCTATATTTCCAAGAAAACTCAAATTTTGCCAGGCATTGAACTTTAGCTCAATTATCTGCTAGTATCTCCACAAAATCACAAAAAAGAGAGAGCATATCAGAACAAACAAAATCACAGAAACTGTAATTAAATAGAATTTTCCTTTTGTGCATTCATTGATGATTTACACGTAACAATCTTTATCCTTCATAGTTGACACTTGTATAAAATCCTTATCGACAAATTCTGGTTCATCACAGACGATTAGTAAGGCTTGCAAAGGCATATTTTTTCTTCTTTGCAGTTTTCGGTAGACACTCCATGTGTTGCAGCAGTCCTATCATTGGGTGAATAGCGTGAAGAAGTGAAATCAGAACTTGTAATCCCTCAAGTATCAATGTTTCCCATATGACTATAAATAGCCGAGAACAAACACCAAATTGATATGGCATTTGAAGCACTTCGATTAAAAATAGTTGCAAAATTTTTAAACTATATATACTTTCCTTAGTGCCTCGAATATAAGACACCTATATTTACTCCAAATCTAATTATGGCAATGTACAATTCTAACTGGAATGGAATTTACACATACATACCAACACAACTACACATTACCTTACACATTTCTCAATGAGCCGTAGCACCAGAGTCTACTTATAGGACTGAAGACAGAATGCGGAGTTATATTCATTCGCAATATTTCACGCAATAACGTATTTTTGCCACCGTTTGTCCACTCAACAGAATTTTATTCAAAATTTTTTACGGATTTCGTATCAAAGCTTGTTTAACCTGCAAGTGTAGTTGAATTATACCTTATAAAACAGCGAGTTCACCTCTTTTGTTAAACTCAGTCGCAATTTAAAAGGCGAAATATGCTGGTAAATATCATTAACTTAATCGATTTTGAACCACTGTCAAGTAAAATTCCATCAAATTTTGCAAAAGAATTGCAGCTGGGGAAAATGAAACCTTAAACAAGTTTCAACTGTTGTTACTGGGGATCATAAACATTTTTTCAATATTAATCTGATTTTTTTAAATTTTCCCCCTACTTGATGTTTAGACAATAAATATGAGCCGCCTAAGCTCCATGTTAGCAATGACGGACCTAACCTATTTTGTGTTCTGTACATACAACACCAAACTACAATGAATAAATTTGCAAAAGTCAGAGATAACAGTGCCCAGCAAAGGCGCAGCTTTTTTACAATTTTAAGAGATGAAGAAAATCTTCTTTCTTGTATCTATTAATTTGTTAGTAATAAGCATTTAAATTCTTTTGAAGCCCTAGCCCAACCCTAATCCAACTGTGTTCACTTAAATTATAGCCATTTTAGGCCCATTTTGATCATTGACAAAAACAGTTCTTGAATTTTTCGGTTTGCTAGATGAAATGGACTGTATTACAATGGTGTATTAGAGGAGAAGAGTATTTGATACTATTGTAATATTTTAAAATTTAACATTTATTTGTCAACATGTTCCTTTTCAATTATATAGGACCACTACATTTGAGTTGATTTGCATGCAATATTTCCAAAACCCGACCCTGCCTCCCTGGGATATGTTCATTTTTTATCTCAAGACAATGTTGAAGCACTTAAAATTCTCTTTTACGCATTTGAATAAAACAAATATATTTTAAAGCCATATTTATTTATTGCTAGATTACTTAGTTAAATTCGGATCGGATCTACAATTTCGTAATCGATTCCATCTCTGCATAGTAGTAACCATAATATGGGAAATGATATTATCCCAATCATTTGAAATTTGAAAAATTATAATATTCCCACTGAGAATCTCGTGGATAAGAGAGAGAGAGAGATATTTATTTCACCTTAATTGCAACCAAAAGGTTGAAAAATATAAAGTAATAACTATAAACTACCATTTACAAACATATATTTATATATATATGTCTATATATGTTAGGAGTTCCTTGAGGTACTCCTGCATACAACGTATTCCACAATGAAAGTGTTCCGCAAGGTAAACGAACTCTTTGTTGACGACCAGATAAAAAGCTTATGATCCAGTTGCATGTATAGTTGCTAACGTTAATTTCTCTCAGTCTGTTAATTAATATTGTTTGACTAACTAAATCAAAAGCCTTTCTGAAGTCAATTAAAAATATTCGTATGTATTGCCCAGTGCTTTCCAATTGATTTATCCAATTACGTGTCATATCAAGGAGTGCGTAAGGGTTGAACGACCGGGATAACTCTATATTGTTTGGGATCTAGACTGCTACATATTTTTTCAATAAGTTCCTTTTCCAATAAAACCTCTTCTGCTATTTTCGCAACAGGGTGTGTTATAGAAATTGGTCGAAGATCTTTTCTTACGTTTTTAACTGGCTTATTTTTCTCTAAACAGGTCACATTAGCGCATGTAAAGAGGGAAGCATTATATGTTGAAAATGAATGATTTAATAAGCCAGATATGGGAAATGCCAGTTCATAACAGTATTCTTTGAGAATCCAGGTGGGAATGGTAATGCCATGAATATCAGGACCTGTTGACTTATGAATGTTTAATGCTTTCAATTTCAGAAAAGTTTGATATTCACTGATAAATATAGGGTTTTCGTTTAAAGATGGAATCACCATATCTGATGTAGTTATAAGTTCATACTCGTTAGTAATTGTAGTAAACTCGTTATTAATGCAATTTGCAAGTGTAATCTTATCCATAGATAAAAAATTATCACCAAGTGAAAGCTCTTTTTTAGAAGACTCAACGGATATGCCACCAACTTTCTTTATTTGAGTCCACCAATCTTTTGGTTTAGATGATTTAAGATCAGCAATAACACGGTTGTAATATTCTTTGCGAGTAATTTCTAATTTGCGGTTTATAGTATTTCTGAGCCTACGATATAAAGAAAATTTCTTTTTTCGTAGGGCGTATTGCCTCTTGCTTATCAAACGGACTATTTCTACAGTTACCCAAGGTTTGTGTCGTGGATATATTTTTCGCATTTTCACTGGAAATGAGTATTCATATGCGTTGAACATAAACTTTGAAAAATTTTCCCAATTCTGAGGAAAGGAAACGTTAACATCAGTGCAAAAATTCCAGTCACGGCGGGATACTATGTTCCCAAACAATTGTAGGTTATATTTCTTTTTCACTCTATAAGATGTCATCGTCGGATTTCCACATACATATTTGGATTTTATGTACACCGATAAATGCCTACATTTACCAATACTGTGCATCGGTTGAGCTGACTCATAGAACTGGGAGTAATTAGTAAAAATTTTGTCCAAGGTACGATTTTAGTGTGTGTGAAATTTCCATCTGCTGAAGTTGAAACTCTGCTGTAAGNCAACAGGGTGTGTTATAGAAATTGGTCGAAGATCTTTTCTTACGTTTTTAACTGGCTTATTTTTCTCTAAACAGGTCACATTAGCGCATGTAAAGAGGGAAGCATTATATGTTGAAAATGAATGATTTAATAAGCCAGATATGGGAAATGCCAGTTCATAACAGTATTCTTTGAGAATCCAGGTGGGAATGGTAATGCCATGAATATCAGGACCTGTTGACTTATGAATGTTTAATGTTTCAATTTCAGAAAAGTTTGATATTCACTGATAAATATAAGGTTTTCGTTTAAAGATGGAATCACCATATCTGATGCAGTTATAAGTTCATACTCGTTAGTAATTGTAGTAAACTCGTTATT
>CABFPE010000082.1:1547660-1565504 GCA_900660155.1 Hofstenia miamia
TATATATATATATATATATATATATATATGCTCGTATTGCTTACTATTACTTTAAGCTGAAAAAAACACTTATTATTGCAGCAGGCAGATAATTACTGAAAAGCGTTAACACAATGTTGAAATATTTTAGATTAGCATTCGTAATTCTGATTCACAAGGATTTTAAGCTGTTATATCCAAGGATCGTTCAAGAGTTAAGAGCTTGAAAAGCAACTAAAATTTTTTTCAGGATTTAAGAGCTTGAAAAATAGCACTAAAATCTTTTATTTATACTTTGTTATTTTTTAAAAAACTAATTTGGTTAAAGTTTAAAAAATTATATTTGCAATATTTCAAAAATGCGAAGTAAAATCAAACTGCTAACTTCAAACATTCTCAAGCAAAAAATATATTTACATAAGTGATTCAATAAAATTACATTTTCTATAAATCCTACAAACATAATAAAAAGTTTATATAATAACTACATATATTTTATAAAAAACTTAAATGTGAATACATCATGAAAAAAGATAAATAAATACTCAAGTCATGTTAGCTAATTAAACAATAGCAAAATTCGGTACTTATTTACATAATTTGCTTTAGGAGTATAATTTATGAATCACTTATTCAAAGACAGCAGGGACTTTTCCATATATATATATAAATAAATTAATAAATAAATTTTTATGAACATCTAAAAACTAACAATATAGTAAACAATAGAAACTGCTTTAATTTCCAAACCTATCCTAAATAAAATATATCTTTAAACTATCAAAATGCTAGATACACCTTCCTCTAAATCTGTAGAATACTTGGTTAATGATTATACCTCCGTTAAAAAAATGAAAAAATTTACAAATACAAAAACCCTTCCACATAAGGACAGGGCAGTATATTAAACCTTTGGATTTCAACATATTTGTGGATGAAAATTCTTAGGTACCATCAGTAATATACCACCACCTCTAAGCTTTGTAGAATTTTTAGGATCTTTATCCTTCCAAAATATAGCATGGTATATAAAATGAGAAAAGATTTTCAAATATAAAAACCCTTCGATTACAGTACACAATTCTTTTCATCTCATTAAAGTGCCATGCTTTGGAAGAAGGCATTTAGGCAATCACATAATCAACAACAGTACTCTACTAGAACCACAGTCTAAAACTTTACTCAAGATATTGGGCATGATCCCAAAGACATTCTACAGAAACTTCAAAATATTAATGAAAGTCATGAACAGAAAAGCTATGTGAAAATTGCTTTACAAAAGCTCATTAAAATCAACCACTCATTTCAACTCAAACTTTTAAGAAACTCATACCAAAGTAATCTCAACATCGACAGTGTACCGAGTACTTTGAAAAGGAGGGATCTGTAAAAAAACATGAGAAAAAGTGTCACTATTGACACAAAAACAAATATACCGGTTAGCTTCTGTGAAACATATTTATCAGATGGATTTTTCAGAAATGTTTTCATAACTGATGAGTCCATGTTCCAGCTGTATAAAAACAACATTTCTCATTGATCTACAACAGCCTTTTAAGACATCTCCAAAATGTTTCCAAAAATTTATGGTTTGGGGTGCTTTGAGCTATAGAGGGTTTTCCCTAATATTTATGGAAGGATGTCCTGTAGACAGTTCAAAGCATACTGATATTTTAACAGAGCTTATCCCATGTGCAGAGTATTGTTATTGGTCAGGAAAGATATTTCAGCAAAATGGAGTGACCCCCATAAATCAAGACATACCCAAGACTTCTTCAAAGAAAACATCTGCAAATTTTGCTGTGACTTGCCAAATCACCGGACCTTTCACCTATAGAAATTGTTAGGATAAGATTAAAGACAATGTGGAAAAAAAATTCCAAAAATATGCAAAAACTGAAGCAATATTTACTGGAGTCCAAAGAAAAAATTTTCCCGAGAAATGCAGAAAAATTTGATGAACTCAATTAAAAACAAACTTTTGAAATGCTTTCGCTCGAGAGGCAATGTTGTCTAATTTCTTTTCCATAAACTTATTGAAAACTTAATTTGCCATCGATTGATATAAATTTTGTTACTGTACGTGGTTTTTGTTCCTAAGAGATTGAAAAAAATTGTTTCTCATTTTTTTGACAGAAACTATTCGACCAATGCTCTAACAGTTATATGGCTGCAAAATCTAATCTGAAAATTTGTAAACACATACGTAATCAAAAGTGTGTTAGAAAAGAATATTTTAAAACTGAATCATTCAATTTATCTATGTAATCTGAAATATTATATTACATTGATAAGGCAAGATTGGCAAAATGAAATTTTCTGAAATTCTAATCTGTTATTTAGTACCAATGGCAAACGGGAATCGGCGAATATTTTTTGCGTATCCACATTTTTAATAATCTATGGAATTCAATTATATTTCATTTAAAAGGGATCGTGATACGCGAAAATGTATTGAATACAATTATAGGTAGATCACTCTTATTATTAGAGAAATTGACAGCAACATGGCCTCGTATGCGGAAAAAGTAATTTTGAGCTCAAGATTTGCATGTGCAAAAATAAAATTTGCGTACCTAACACTATGTCACTCGACTTGAGGTAAAAGGAAAACCTATTCACCCGGATTCTCAAACTTTTGGCCGGGCAGGGGTCTAACTGTGATATATACTTCCCCAAATTTTAAATCACCACGTTTATATTTTTGACTACACCTCCACAGAGAGGTGTAGCAATCTCAATATATACTATAGTCGAAATATGTACATAGTTCTTTTAAGAGAATGGACTATCTTATAAGAGTCAGAGCAAATATATTGCGCAATATATGTACACAAAAATCTACAAATTAACAAATGACAAAAAATAAAAACAAATAATTAAATACAAATTAATATGTACAATATATAATAATATAATCAATGTTTGAGTAAATGTTTGTGTAGGTGCTCAATGTTGAATGTATGTTTCGAATGCATGAAGTGTATTACCGTGCCCTAATGTTTGCTGTTTTATTAGAAGAAATTGTTTCAATTTTTTTCTAAACTTTCTATGATTTTTTTCTATTCCACAATTTATTTGATATCTGATGAAAGCCATTATAATTTTTATCTAAACAAAAAATTTTGCGATCGCGGATTTAATTTAATATAGTCATTAAGGAAAAGGAGAGATGTTTGCAGAGATTTGAATTTAATTAAGATAGATAGCACATGCAAATAAAATAGGGCCAAGTACAGTACCTTGGGTCACCTCACGGTCAGTCGTAACATAGCTTGATTTTTTACTGTTTAATATTACACGCTGCTGTCTTTTTTTTAATTCATTTTCATGATTCAATTAATTGAGTTAACACCAAAATTATAATTTATAAGCTTGTCTTGCAAGATATCGAAATTCATTGAATTGAATGCTTTACTTAAATCTAGTAATGCTATGCCCAGCACGAAAAGCAAATTGCTTATTGGATAAGATCTTTCAGATTTTAGGAATGCGTTTATTTGAACATAAGAAAACACTGAATTGTATTTAACCATCCAATGCATTAATTGAAAAATTAATCCACGGGCATGGGTACAACAATTACTGGAATGTGAGAATTATGTACAACATAATCTGAAACGCTTGCTAAGAGTGTACTTCGTATTTTGCTCAATCCCCGTGTGCCAGTGACAATACAGTCGTATGAGTTTTCCTTCGCATGCATGCAGATTGATACACCAGAACTCAGAGTTTGGCAAACATGCACAAACTCAAACTTTGACAACCGATTAGCTTTGGCAATTTTTTCGTATTGCTCATTCAGTTTAACAGTTTGAACTTCTCTTTCCTGAAACATAATAGCCAAAATTAAAAGAAGGTACACCTCTTAATGTTTAAAAAAACTTACCTAGAATCTCTATGTAATATATGTTGCAGACGTGGAGTGATAATGAATGCAATTATTTATACAAATATATACATGTAAATTTGTTTTTCACGGGAAAGCTTTCAAATAGTATTTTCAAAAAATTTCAGATAAATTGGAGAATTTCATTAGGAGCATTCATTGAAGACATCGTAAGTTCCCAATCACAATGGATTGGGCCATATATCAAAAAACAGCCTTGAGAATTCATTTAGAATTTTTGGCAAACATTGAAAATTTATTCCCAAATGTTTGGACTTTATTTTATCAATTTATTTAAAAATGAACACATTTTTGCAAATTACTAACAGTTCATCAACCAAAAAGATTGTTGTATATTTTCTATATCAAAAATAATTTTAATTACATACCAAAAGTGAATTAATTTGCTCAAAATAAGGCCTGTGAGATCATGAAATGAATGCTGTTTGGCAAGATCAATAAACGCTTTGCACTATTAAACAGCAACATTGGGGATATTTTTTTCATAAAAAAAGATCAATGACATATGAAATAGTAAACTGTTCGATAAAACCTCTGAAAGGAATTGATAATAGATACCTTCGCAGGTGATAATGAGCCCCGTCAGCATTTAAAATGGGATTCTCTCTCTAATGTACTGGGTGTGACAAAAGCAAAGCAAAATATGAAATTTAGATAAAACATGCATGTAAAACATTAAATTTTTATTTAAACAACTAAAAAGTCACTTCAATTCATGTTCGAATAGCAATTCAGTCATTGAAATAATTGTTATCACAGTTCAAACATTTCTGCAGCAGTGAAGGAACTGACTGGCACACTCCTTTCACAACTCACTGTCACTTGATTGTACATCGTCGGTGATAGCTGCAGTCAATTCATCGATTGTTTGAGGCTTTCTATTGCACACCAAGCCTTCCCGAAAGAAAAGAGTCCGGTGGGGTAATATCAGGCAAACGCGATGGGCATTCAATCCAACCACGCCTTCCCATCCACGAAGCTGGAAACCTTACATTCCAGTTTCGCAAATTTGTAATTACAATTTTTTATCTCTAAATAAGAAAAGTTGAAACATAGAAATCATCTGAAAAATGAATCAATCTAATTATAGATTTTTGAACGACCTTAAAAATGAGTCATTCCAAGATTTTCCTTTATATTTGTCACACTTGGTATTAACAGCTAATTGATGATGTTTCTCGCATTATTAGCATAAGTAAATTAATTTCTTCCTATGCTCTGCATACTCAATGCTGAATGCAGTGAATGTATAAACTGATACACTCTGAACTCCAATTTTCAAAACATTAGTGCTTGGAATGAGCAGTAAGCATTAACCATTAAAAAATTGCCAGAATCCAAATTTTATAATAATTTGAAAATTATCTCAGAAAAACTTGTAAAATATGACAATCGTGATCTTAAAAATTAGTTGTAAAACTTTCCAAATGAATTTATAAAGAATGTGATTATTTAACACAACATTTACAAAAAAGTGCAGTATAACGCACGGATACGCGCATACGGAATAACAGCCTGGTAGGGTTAAAGTAGAGCATGTTGAAAATTTTGGGTACAGGTAGAAATTCCAACTGAAACTTCATGTTTTTAAAATTCTGAATTTAATACATATTTCTCGGTTTTTTAAAATTGTACTTCAGGTGGAGAATGGTACCTATGGTACAGAGAGTTCGGATGTAGCGTAGAGCATTCAAAGTTGCTTATTTAAAATCTTTAGAGGCAACCCAGTGCAAATATGATTGAAATTTTGACATTAGAAATATAAATTATTGCTTTTGCATCAAAACAATTTTGTAGAAATAATTTTCAGGTACTGGTTGCAAATCCATAAGGCAAATATAAGGAGAAATTAAAACAACCTTTTTTGTCGTCATCATCCCCTGTTCCTCTAATCATATCATAGACGGGAAGATTGTGATCAGCTTCCCCAGCAAAAAACAGCACAACTCTATTTTCAGGCTTGTGGTACATTTTGATATAGAAATCAAAAACATGCTCGCTTTGTGGGCTTCCATCTACACAGTAAGCATAAATAATATGTCCCACAATATTTGAGTCAGAGTTGGAAGTGGGACGGATTTTTGCGAACTGTCTTGTCTCGCCCCATAGAATTTTTGCCCTGTCCCAAATCCACGTGTTAACATCTGCCCCACATTGCTCCACCTTTCATATAACTATTATATTTCTAGTAAAACACAATTTTTATATTTGTGCCCAGAAAGTGCTTTACCAGTCATGTCTAAATAATAACAGATATTTAGAATGTTGTGTTTATATACACAACAACAATATTCAGGGACGCCATCTAAGCTATATTTTTTATTGGTTGTAAGTAAGTAATACAATTTACAGCAATATGCACGTGTGTAAATGCGTATAAACTAGTATTTTAATATTTTTAAAGTAACCAGTGAATTATTGTCACTACTGAATATTACAAATTATGCTGCTTAATTGAATGCTTCAGCATATATTTTTCCAATATTTGCTGCAAAAAATGATCCTGCATTTATTGAAATAGGCTTTAAGTCAGTGAAGTAGCAAGAGGGCGTACTAATAAATTTCGTAATATATGCAAATTACATTTTGTTTGAATGCGGTAGGAAATTGCATCCGTAAATATTTAAGGGACTGCGGTTCTATTTGAAGCCATAAGTAAACAATTACGCTTAGATAGTGGTAAGTCGCAAGTTTTACTTTTTACTCTTCAATTTTCAAATACCACAAATTTGGATTTTTTGGCAAAAATATTGGCCCAATTATACACATCGACTTGTATCAACTGAGAGAAAAAGTAATTGGATTATTCAGACTATCGATTTTTATCAGTTGATAAACTGAAAAATCGATAGTCTGACAACATCTTTAGAAAAAAAGACATGTGTAAATAATGTAATATTACATTTTGATATAATACATATCTGTTACAAGCAATAATTGATCGATAGATGGCGTAAAATTTAGTAATGTAGTAAGGCAGTCATTTTAGTCATTTTGTGCACTGTCACATTTTAAATAACTTGTGATGATATTAGAGTAACCACAATAAAACTTAACAATTTATTTATCAAATTGTCAATATAAACAACGAAGTAATACGATTATTGAAGCACAATAAACTTTATTTTTATTACTATTCGCAAAGTTATTCTGGCGTGATTCTCAGTTCACGAAACTCAACAATTTTCATGACGTTCATAAAGATGTTGCTTTTTGAATTATTGCCCATCTTCACTTTGGTAATGCTAACTCCTCCAGGTATCTCATATGCTTCTTATTGACTGTTTCTAGTGCTCAGGGCCAGACTATTACCTAGATTACTTAGATTTCCAAATTTCAAAATAAACCAAGGACAAGGTATGAGGTGTGTTTGAAATAAACCCCTAGAAAATTATTTCGAAAATCTTGACAAAATGGATTATCATTTGAAACAGACAAGATGATTAAGCTTTTTATATTAAAGCAAGATAATAAATGTATTAGAAATTGTTATAATCCTTGCGTCTTGTACAAAGAACTTATTTAGATTCTTTTCACTACTGGATAAACTTGACTTTATATTAGAAATGTGAGTCAACGGAAAAACGAGTAAGAAAAACTTTGAATAAGAGTAATACTTTTGTGTTATTTAAATTTAAGATTTTATATATTTTTATTTATCATTTTTGTTCGTGCACCCACCTTATGCAGTATTATAATGAAAACAGTTCCGTGAATTCCTGTCCTTTATCGGATACAATTACATATGTGTAGCCAGCTGCGAACATAGCCAAGGCAAAGAGTTGTGGCCTTACTCATAAAACTGCATAAAATTTAACTACACGTCTTAGATGGATCTGATCACAAAAATGATATAACAAAATATATTCTGTTCCAAGCCTTAATAAACACCACCAAATTATTCTTATACTTAAAATTCAAATCAAAATTAATTGGAGCAACTGAATTCGTCTGAGGATATTATCCATTTTCTTAATAATATTCGGTTTATTAATAATATGCATGGAGAACTGCATCTGTAATTTCTGGATGCCATATGTTTGTAAGCACATGCTACATGATTAATAATAATTGAAAAGAAATTAACGAAAAATATCGGTACGTTATAGAATCAATTCAAAGATCAAAGGCAAACTAATCTCACTAAAAAATTAGTTGTAACAATTGGCGTATAGACTAGACTAATTATATGCCTCTGGAGGAAGCACTCTCGCTATGTTCAAATTGCAAGGGAGATATCAATCGGTGTATGTGAATTAGTAAAAATGGCCCATAAATACGTTATAAAGTTATGTAAACACTAAGCAATGAATGTTAGTTGCACCACTCGATAATTAACAAGAGTTGGGATCAAACGCTCACGACAGGAAGCTTTCACTACAAATAAATAGTAAGCAGGCGCAGTCCTAGAAAATTTTGAAAGGGGTTCAAATTTTCTTACAAAAACTTATTTATTTGCAAGTCCTACAAATTCAAATAATATTTTTGAGGTTCTCCATAAAAACATTAATGTTCATGCTTATGCATATGAGAGGTAGTTTTTTATTACAGCTTTTGTTGAAGGGAAAGCCGAAAGGTTTTTGAAAAAAATTGTTTTTATCCCATTAAAAACACTAAGAATCAATATTTTATCTCAATATTCACATAAATGATCAGAAATTTCATATAATGCTTAAATAGATATTGGAATGGAGGAGTGGACCGTCCCCCACTTTTGCGGGAAAATAGCCTGAATCAAATGTAAAAACAGTTGTATTTAAAATATGTTAAAACCGAAAATAAGGTAACTAAATCAAAATTACTACACTATAGTAATGTGCATACACACCCTTAATTCGATTTACAGAATTCACATGTCGTAAAAGAACGGGACTTTCCGGTATGGTGCAAAAATAATGAATGTATTAGATAGTGTGTCATTTTCATTAAATTGAATTAGTTATAAAATAAAAACGAAAAATTTTGACTCAAGAAATATTTCAAACATGTTTTATTGATTATAAGAAACAACACCAATCTTAAATATCAACGTGTTAAATGTAAAAGCACAAATTCGAATGCTTGAGTATATTATATTTAATTGTTTATAAGCTTATTTATGCGTTTTTACTTTTCATTGTATTGTTGAAAGCTAGTCTATGCACCTGGTGCGGCTTTATTAGTTCTTTTAAGTCTTATTTAGTCTCATACCAGTAGGAAGAAATTTTCTTATCCCGCGGTTTCGTTTGGTTCCACTCCAAAACGTTTATTTTGGCGGAATTTGTCGATAATTATTAGTAATAACCTGAAATCCGCAGTTCAAGCTTCTCTATTTGTAGTCACGGTTTCACTAGAATATTTAATTCCAGTCTCTGAACAAAAAATATGCCATTGAACGTAACGTCCTGCAGAATTTGAACACCTAGTTAGTTAATGCAACATAAAATCTGTTTTATATAACATTAATATATAAAATATATATTTTATGTTTCTAATCCGATTAAGTTTGTATCTAAAAATGCACAAAATGCACTAAAGTGTATTAGAAACTGTTAATTACAGTACATTACACGTGAACATTTTTTCACTACACTATAGTCTATCTCTCAAAGGTTATTATTACAGTTGTCAAACTAAGTAACAAATTTTTAAATTCTCACATAGCATGTTATATTAACATTATATTTTAAATATTTAGCCTTAATAATTTTAACCAATCAAAATTGATGAAATGTGTAAACAGTGAAAAGAAAGTAGAATAAAAGAAAAATGAAATATGTTGGATCTGCATCCAGCTACAAGCTGATTGTCCAGATTACCTTTGTGAAATAATGAGAAATTAGCGATTACTCGGGCTATTGTTTGGAAAGAATATATCTCGTTTAGAGCAAAGCCACTGACAATTGCATTTTAACAAAATTACTAGCTTTACCTACTGTACCAATGCATCTGATTGCCTCGCATCATTAATTTAGAAACGCCTTTGATCACAGGATATCAAAGTTTGTGATTTATATTAAAACATATATTAAAGCTAATTATTACGTGTTCATACTAAATCACACATTTCAGAAGTCTTCTGAAATCATTTAAGAAAGTTTTATGCTGTTCATCTCCAACTCATTTGATAAAATTCAATTCAAGGATTCTTCTCCAGGAATTCCTCCGGCGAGGCAGGAATAATTTTTGAAAGCAGAGGCTCGTGGCAAGTCTAAATTTTAACATATTTACCAGTAAGATATAACCCGTTCATAAAAGTTTTAATGATCAAATTGTAACCTAAAATGAAATAAAAATTAAAAACTGCCAGAGAGTTATTTTATAATGATTGTTTTCATTTTACACATATAGCAGCACAGAAGTGGTGTGCCACGAATTAATTTCGTGGAAAGCTAATACACCATTAAAGTATAATATTTTGAATTTAATTATTAGAAATTATGTATTTTTGAAACAGATGGCCGCTAAAATGTATAATGCACCTCTATGCAAAAAAATTTGGGAGCCACTGTATTAGGGAGTGAAATTACTATTGTTGAAAAATGATTCATAAACTTCACTTGAATTCATATCCATATGACTAAATTTGATAACCCTCCCCTCGTCCTATTCAGGCACATTTGAGGTTCACCACCCTTAAATCAAAATTTGATAATTTGCACGTAGCGAAGCGATTGATAGAGCAAGCTGCGTGCTACGCGTAAAGTCAATAGTCACCAATGATTAAAAACCGGGAAACCAGAATTTTTTCGGTTCGGTTTGTACCAAAAGCACGGTTCGGTTTACCATCGACCTATAATCCGAATTGGAAATTCGAGTACTCCCCGAGCCCTACATAAAATCATGTCATTTTCACAAATTCAAATAATGTCGAAGCTAGCATATCTTTTATTCAATGTTGGTAATCTTTTTGATAATTTGTATAATTTAATAGCAGAAAGAAGTTATGTAATAAATTTCACGAATTGCACATGACAAATTTGTTGGTTGGCTATTAGTAATATCGGACATAGTTTGTCAATTACGACATTTATTAAAATAATTAGTATCGGTAACATGCTTTGTTGCCCGCGAGCAAATATTGTTTTTAAAATTTATCACTGTAATTTGACAAGTGACGGTTATATTTAATACACCGTGCTTATAAAATATGCAGTCGCGTGTAACGAAGAAATGAATTTACTGTTAGTATGTAGAGTGATTAATTTTTTAAAAAGAAATCAAAGCAACCCTTTCATTGGCGCAAATAACGAACTGACGTCACGGGAAATTTTAGAATGGCGGCTTAATAACTAGTTTTGAACTTATTAATTTGGTTGTAGCAGTCTATTATACAGAAATTATTCGATTCGTTGTTGCCAAATCGGAGGTAGATTTTAACTTGATAATTTATTGCAAGATTAACTAAGAAAGAAATTGATGGGGATGAAAAGTTCTGAAGAAAATTATATATATATATATATATATATATATATATATATAAATAAATATATATATATATATATATATATATAATTTATGTGTTTAAATTTTTTTGAATTGAATTGTAGTCTATTGTAAACTAAACATGTAGAGTACATGGATTGATGCTGTGAATTATAACCATGAATACATATACTCTACATATTCTGTTTAATTCGTGTCTGGAAATTTGGAATTTATTCATTCACACTACTAGGGGGATCAGGTCCAATAGTGCCTAAATCACATTTTACTAAAAACGTGTTTAAAGTCATAGCCCTGTGTAAAATCATGTTTTTTGTATATTCCCTTTTAAAGCTTCGTGAAATAGAGATACCACATGTATATCAATTTATTTGCTTAAAGCTTCAGTTATGATCTATGATTTTATGCTATAAACTCAATATCATCCGCTCCTGAACTAATTGATTTTTAATGACACATTACAAAATGTAGTTTAATTATGTTCAAATACTGTTTTTTACATCGAATTTTACGGTACCAAAGCTTATTTTCACGATTTATACGAGACGGGACTTGAAATATTGTGCCTCGCACAGTTCTATTCAGATAGTGTATATATTTTCAGACTCAGTATGCCCAGGACATTAATAGGTCCTTACAGAAACTGTGTAAATTCAATAGGCTGATTTTATATGCATTGTCAATTCGCTGTTATATATGAATCAGACTTGTCAACGAGCCGAAATTTCTGAGTAATTTCGGCTCGGCTCGCCAATAAAATCTTTGAATGACGCTCGTATCAGCCCGATATTTTTTTAAAAATATTGCGCTCTCAGAATTGTTTACATGGCGCTTCCCATTATTTAATATACATTTCTAAAATTAAATTATAAGAAAGGCATATTGAATGAAAAATCTGCATAATCAAATTAACAAGCACTACTATAAATTTGCTTTTCTTAAAAACGGCTCGTTTTGGGGTCGTTATACATCCAATACTCTGTTCAAGCTCCGCTCGGTTCGGCTTGTTGACAAGTGTGATACGAATACAATAACGCAATAAATGTTTACAATTTATTTATTATTCACCGCACCAGCGCGGGTAAGCCCACACCGGGATCCATCTTTGCCTATTATCCGAAGCAGCGGATTAAAGATTCCAACAAATGAATTTCATTTCCCAGTGAATAATACATTTAAGAATTTTGTGTTGAATTGCAAATAACTTATAACAAATAACGTCGTGCGATCAGTCAATTACATGAAAGAAAACCATTTAATAATTCAAATCTGAAATTGACAATCTGATATAAAACAAAATCATTGACATGCAGTTTATGAATTTCCAGTGTACAAATAAGTCTATCTAATTAATCATTTTTCCAATGAAAAAATATTACTTACAAATGAAAAAGTTAACTTCAATTTTGGAGAAGTCTCTTTACAAATGTTATTCATATGAATTCCAATGCCCTCAATTAATGCGTTCTCAATTGGAGATGCACGCTCTGAAAAAATTGCGAGCCCTACCGCATTGCATTACACTGCACTGTAACCATGTTTGTTACGCATCGTAAC
The DNA here is from genome assembly GCA_900660155.1 of Hofstenia miamia. Taxonomy (NCBI): domain Eukaryota; kingdom Metazoa; phylum Xenacoelomorpha; order Acoela; family Hofsteniidae; genus Hofstenia; species Hofstenia miamia. The sequence goes on from CABFPE010000082.1 coordinate 1,560,532, forward strand.
GTAGTTCACAGCACCAGTTGTGCCACAAGGAATTTTGGTTAGAAGGCAAGTTACATTTACTACCCAAAATATTAAATAACTAAGAGGACTTTCACTGTATAAATTAGAAAATATAGGGAGATTTTTTTATGAAATGTACATTTTAAAAGGCAACTGCCCCTCGTCCCCCCATTTCCGCTGCGACTGCATAGCACTATTCAAGAACGTTCAGTGTGTTACCTTAGGGAAGTAGCACCATACTAGTGAAGTCATTTGAGTGAAGTTGACGTCACAATGTTTCAAGAAAAAATAGAAAAATTGAAAAAATTTTGAAAAATTCTTTTTAGCATTATTTTTTATTACCAATTGTAAATAATGATTTCACCAATATGTTTTCATTAATGTGACTATATACATGTGTAGCAAGCTCAGGCGATATTTTCATTTATGTAAAAATCCAACGGAAAAAATGATCCGTCATTTTTATGCGTGCATCTCTTCCTTTAAGCGTGATTTGACAAATTAGTTTTAAATATAAAAGCCCTATTGATTAATTCAATTCGAATCATATTAATAACACATACCAGCCCGCATCTCAAGTTGGCCTTGGATTATTGTTAAAAAAACCCTGTCACCACCCATGCACTAATTATACATTACAAAATGGATTTATAATATACATCACGATGACGCTCAAAGTTCTTTAAATGCTATCGGTATGATCGTTGGCCAGACTCGCTGTAATGGAGAGATAGGTAATCCAATAAATGAGGTTAAAAAGAGCAAAAACAAACGGGAAAGCTATTCGAGAGAAAACATCAATCTTTCCGACGTCGAATCCAGCGAATTGTTGCTTTACTTTCGTCGAAGGAGGTTCGTCTTTATCGACCATCTTCGTATTTTCACTGATGTCGACCATTGCGTAATTATTCTCCTAAAAATTTTCTATAAATAACTTATCTTATGTTCATACATGTATAACCAGAACATTCAAATGTGAATTTGAAAATACAGAAACTACTTATAAACGAATATTTCATATTGCTAATGTGGTTAGGATACTATGGAAGAAATCAATTTGGTAGATGCATGCTTATAGGATTTCCGTGTCCATATCTTAGAGCGTTGAACACCTACATGCATAAAATTACTCCTTCTTAACTTAGGCTTTTTCTAGTTTGTCAAAAAGTATTAATATAAAAAATATTGCTAACATTTTAGTACAGATAAATTTGTATCTAAATGATAAAATTAAGTAGCAAATTAAGGATTTTTATGCTCACTACTTTTGTTTCTAAGAAAACCAGACCCTAAATAAACTATATATGTCCTATATTTTCAATAATTTTCCTGAGTATGCATCATTATACTACAACATTTTAAGAATATCCCACAAAACAGATGCAAGATTGTGAAACTAATAGCTCCATAACTACAATTCTAACTATGCCTGTCAAATTGAAATTCAATTACTTACATCAAGACTGGAGTGTTTCTTGCTATCATATCGAGGTTTGTTAAAGTAGCATACAGCAGAAAATTCAATTAATGCACCAAACACAAAAAGAAGACAAATGAAAAGATAAACTTCAATAGCTTTAATTGTTGAGATACGAGGAAGCGACCAAGAATCACTCGCAATTAGAGTGACTACAGCTAAGACTGTGGTAATTCCAAGAGAAGCACGAGCGGGGGTTGCATCTCGCTTTATGTAAAAGCTCACCCAGGACAGACCCACACAGAGAATTGATGGGATTATCGTCTGAATCAAGTAATACCCTACATGTCGTTTGAAGACCAGAGTCAAGCAGAGTGAGGAGTACTCGCCTAAAAGATATAAACAATATGCCATAGAAGACCTAAATAACATACCATGATTGTACATAGTTCGTGTAATGTTACGCTTATGGGTTAATAACGAAAATTGGGCTATTGAGATGTCCTCAATGAAAACAGCTTTCGTCTCGTGCCATCTGTATTCAACGTCATCTTTACCATGCGCATCTAGGAAAATTGCTGCTAATGGGACATTCTTGTCAATAACAGTTAAACATAAAAAATATAAAACATTGATAAAACTTTGATAAAGAAAAACAAAAATTCTTAATGGGGTAGTCAACGATTAATCCTATTCTTTAAAACACCATACGTATGGGAATGATAGTTTATAAGAATTTGAATGTAGTATGTTTGAGAAGCATACATGTAGAGTAAGAATTCTTTGAAAGATTAAACAAATTAGTTCTGGTTAAAAAACTAGTTTACTATGTGAAATGAAAGCGTTGACCTGCTCTATTTTCCTCGTGGTTTTTTAAATTATTAACTAATTATGATTTGAGAAACATATTTGTTTAGGCATTTCAATTGGAAGTAAGAATTGTTGGATGTACATGTTGATTCAATATCAATAAAGTCAAAGTTTTTGCATGATTAAAAATGTTTAATTTATAGAAATATCAATCTAGACGAATTTTTTCATGGTAAGTTGATTTAAATTTTCTCAAAGACTTAGATACGGTGTGAGATTTCTAATCTGTTTTTCTAACTTACAACAAATTTTTTCAAAAGTGAAGGCCTAAATCAAATTCGTCCCAGCCCTATACAGTTCACTTGTACAATATTTGATCCGCTTGATTCAATCAAGTCAAGCCAATTAAACACTGTTCATAGCAGTTAACATAAAGAGTTTGGAAACCACGATTTCAATATCAAATAACATCGACACATTCTCGCCACATACGTTCCAAAAAATTGTCACAGAGGTTACTTTGTTGCCACTGTTTCAGATTTTGGTCTTTTCGAAAACGAATATTTCGGCAATTAGGTTAAATTAGAGCATATTTCGAATACTATAACAATAAAAAGTGCTACTAGATGAAAACCGGAAAGCAATTTTGTATTTTTTTTTAGCGAATTTGTCTTTAGACATTTGAAAGCAGAAGAAACTAAACAATGGGTTATGTTCGAATTTCTTGCTAGCTATAGAACACATCATCTCACAATGTCTGCTATGCGTCGTTTAATTTTGACCTTGGGAAATATACAATTTTGTGCTCATACAATAATTTTCATGAACGTAACCAAAACCCAATTATGCTAAATCATAAATATCCTTCCAATTGTGGTACACAAATTAACGGAATAAATGGATTAACTCATTAAAGATTGCTGCATTCCATTGTAAATGTACCAATAAATTTGATTGAATGAATTTCTCAAGTCATTTCACGAGGCGTCTTTCAGGATTTTGTTGACATCATGCATGTTTTTATATTTCAGCAGGGATGTATTTGGTCAATAATAGTTGTTCTATAGGAGCATGACTATAATTATTTAATCCATACGTATAAAATAACAAAGTTGTAAAAACACGACAATAGGTCCAAATGACCTATAAGCCTTTTTTGCTTACCTCATGATTCATTCAGAAAAAACACTAGCAGGTACATATACTTCCAATTATGTTGATAATTTAACTGAATTTGCTATTTGTAGAATCTTTTTTTCTATTCCAGAATCAGATGTAAGTTTATTCTCAAAGAGTAATCGCTGTTCTAATGTTAATTGCAAATTTTATAAGACTTCTATTTCCCATACCTACAATCCCTTGAAAAGTGGCGTTGATAGTTTAAGTGAAAGTTTGTTGAAATTTTCTTACTGGAGAACAAACAATCTGGGAATCGTAATTTTCTTCAGAAGTCATGCAGATAGTGTTATGAAGAAAAACATATATAAACTGAAGAATCATTTTCGCCTACTGAGAAAAATATTAAAGGTAGTTTTTAGCAATCGAAAATCAAGAAAATTATTTGAAATACTGCTTTTACCATCAAATTTATAGTAATGCTATGTAAATTAACGAGTAAAATTCTGTTAATTGGCTCTCATGAAATTGATATCCAGCGACATTGCTTGTAAATTCATAATTATTTTATTGTTTAAATGTATATAATAGACAAATCAAATAAGAAAACAAACATCTGATATTTCAACAAAATAAATCAATAGTTGAAATTGAATTCAACACTTAAGCGATATGGACCGTAAACATGTGCTAAATGTTCTATCAAAGCATATTTCACTTAAACTACATTCACGCTCTTAGGTTTCACACTAATTAAAATTGTTTTTGCAAAGAACTGGTTGAAGCAATTGTTTCCAAGCATGTCAGCTTTACCAACTGCAAATAGATATGTGCAAATTTTATAGTGCAACTCTATATAGTTATGGAAAGTTTAATAAAAAGTACTTACAGCTTAACATAGAAACCGCACATGACTGAATGTCAAAGGGGAAATAGTGGAAATGCATGTGACACTTGCTGACCAATGACATTCTAAAAGTTTGTTATTAGGTTGTGAAATGGACCAAAATATCGATTGCATAATTTTTGTTGAATATATTTCACAACAGAAATCTGACTTGAGAGAAAACATATTCTCAAATGATGCGTTGAATTTAACTGGTTTCGCTGATATGATGCGCAAAGTAAAACACAATTTTTATAGAGATTGAAATTTCAGAAGACAATAAATGCGCTAATCTTTTAGAGGGATATAATGAATAGTAGTAAACTTGATTTTGAAGTTTGTGGCCTTAACCTAATTGGGTGAAAACATTTTAATCTTCCTTCGTTTGTCTACTAGAGCTTAGAGATAGAACAGGTTATAGGCGTTATGAAACTTCCCTCAAAATTTACCTGCTAAAAATAAAAAATATTTCTTAGTGAAGTTAAGTGGCATAGGAATCTAAGTCATTAAAAAATTTCTATAAAGCTACTTTTATTTTAGTTATTATGACTATATCATACAAATATAAACTAACTATTTATTGAAATTTTCTGTAAAAAAGTAAAGCTAACCAAAATTATGAACCTTATTGACACATTGAAAGAATTAAAAATTGTGTTTTTCTAGAAATGTATTTGTCATTGTTGCAATTTTAGCTCTTTATATCAGTATTATGTATTTTGTAGATTTTATATATATATATAT
>CABFPE010000082.1:1588215-1602691 GCA_900660155.1 Hofstenia miamia
TATATATATATAGCTAAATTTTTCTACATTTTTCATCTATTTATATCTTAATTTGTAATATACTGTAGGAATTTTCAACTAGTTATAATAATATTATTGAAATTTATACAACTAATATAAAAATAGAAAATGCAAACAAAATTTTCATTTTGTATTTGATTTCAATAATTTCAAGAAACATAAAATGCAATGAAAATTATTGAAAAAGTGCAGTTTTTCTTATTGTTTATTTAGAAACATTAAAAGAATGTTTTTGCAACATTTAGGAAACTTGAGATTTTTTAGCCTTCAAAATAGATAAAATGATTCATCACTGTTGCTTAAGTTCGACATCAATCTAAAACCAATAAATGTGCAGATATATTTCGACATTTTAGTTTGCAATTTAACAAGTTTGACTAAATTTTTTTTGTAAGGAAATTTTGGAACATTTCTTAAATTTTAGCTGGTTGAAAAAATTCTTCCAGAATATAATTGTATGTGGATACATGGGAAACCTTTATTGCGCAGCTTCTTACATGTGCATTCAAAACTTAGTTGTTAAAAAGCTTTAATATTCATTATATAAAAATGATTGAGTTTTGATATCACAGTCTCAAATTTAATTATATGTGTCGCCCTCTAGTAAGGAGTTACACCAAGTTAATGAAGTCCAAATCTAATTTGATAAAAAGGATTTCAAAACAAAATATTTTAAGAAAATTAAAGTTTCTACTTAATGATGCGAATAATGCAGAAGTTATTTTACTTTTTTGTTGTGACAGTCTATTTGTCAAAAACAGTAGCATCTACTAATGGAAATTATTGATAATAAACACCTAGTTTCCAATTATGGAAATTAGCATTCGCTGATAATAAGCTTATGCCTACCAATATTCTTAATGCAAGGACTTTCAACCTTGATAACGTTTGAAGCTTAGTGTATGCTAATCCATGTGCATCCTATTTAAAAATAAGGCCAAATCTAGATTAAATCTGTAACTTTTCAATCTTTTGTGAAACATTATCAGAAAATTTTGAAACAGTTATTTATTTTTCTATATTATATAACGGAAAAAATCTACGCTTGTAAATTTTTAGGTAGGCCTACTCTACTAGAGTAGTCCTTAGGGTAAACATATTTTAGGAATTGTGATTCACAACTCCCAAAAAACTGTTTGTGGTTTTCCTACTAGCATTATATTTTAAATGATTTTTCCATCGAATGAACTTTTGGAAAGCAATTTTAATACATCATGGTATAGGGATAGAAGCACTCACACTTTTATGCTTTGAGCATTTGATTGCGGTACTCTATTAAAACTTCTAGCTACAATTATGTTGGATTGTTATCTGAGAGATAGAATACTACTTAACAAAGGTAATGACAACCCAGTAAAAAATTATATTGTTAGTGTAGTGAGTAAAGACAATTTTGATGGAAATATAGACAGTCTTAATGAATAGAAAACAGTTTTGCTCTCACTTAATCAACTATGGTTTGCAAAGCTTAGAAGCATGAAAAAGGCGATAATGACACCTATTGCACAGCTACACGTTGTAGAATTGAAGCACTTAATAATTTAAATAAGCCACTAGTGGGCAGCAGCCAGCAATGTCATAATCAATGGCTGGATTAGGCATGTCCCTTCGGATAAATAACAGGACCTAATCAGCACAAGAAAATCCCTCCATTCTTACAGGCTTGCTCTTGTATTAATTAAACACTTCATAGGTATTAATTGGAGAATTTTCTAATCGAGTAATTGCTACTTCAAATGTCAACCAAACACATTTGTACAATATTAGTATTTTATTTAAAAAACCCTATTAATATGACATTTCCTCCAATGAAAGGATGTAGCGTAGTAATCTTATCTTCAAATTTCTTAAGAAAATGGGCCAATACATATCAAGTATACATAGGTATACACGTATACAAGCAATATTGGTATACATCAAGCATACGTATAGTGTAGCATACCGTCGCACCCTATACCTGTTCCATGCAATATTTTGGTCCAATGTTTCCATATGGTCCTCCACCATAACCTCTATTCTGGTCAAAATTGGAAAAAAAATATGAGCAATATTCTGAATTATGCGACCCCAGTCTCTTCAATAACAATGTAAGCCACACGGAAATATTTTTCCTATTGCCACGGCTCTCAGGTCCAGTAAACCTGTGGGACTGCATGGTCCAACAGAACCCTGGTTTTTATGTGTAAAAATCCCTTTAGGCTATTTAAGATGTATACACAAACTCATAGCGATGCGCGGTAAAATGTATGATAAAATTGGATATTTGAAAAATATTTATATTTAAGATTTGAATGGGAGGTTTCGAAATGCCTTTGAAATTGATTCGGTTATAAATTATTAACGGATTCAAGAAAGCGTTAAAATCTTTCAAAGTTTGATGATTTATATTTAGAGTGATAGAGCAGCCCCGCCCTCTAACTTCAATACTGTGAGTTGATAATTAAGAAAATGACAGGTTAAAGAAACTGAACTGGATTAAAATAACTTGTCTTTAAACAAAATTTTCAGTAAAAACTATTATATCGATGCAAAAATATGCAATATTTTAGCTTTAGTGAAATATTAACTTGATAAGGATTTTTTACGGCGTATAGGTAGCTGATTGCACTAATACTAGGCAGAGAGGCCAAAGCATGATCGTGCAATTTAATTTACATAAAACGTGTATAATTTTGAAAATTGAAAAACCCGATTAGAATCATTTATTATTTTTTATATGAGGATAAAGGTAAGAATTAATAAACTTTTGAATTCATTTCCACTAACAGTGAAAGCGAAAAACAACTATTAACAAAATTACATAGTTCTATTATAATGTTGTTCTGATAGCTGTCGATTACTTACTGTATTTATTTGTTTTGTTATCTATCAATGTCAGTTGAAGACAAAGACTTAATTGAAAAAAATTTACCCAATTGAAATTATTCTGATCCACTTCACTCGAGCCATCTCCAAATTTTGAACCTTATTTGAATCAATGTAAACAAAAATTGTCTGGACGCATGAATCAGTGTAGATCAGATGACAATTAAATTCTAGAGAAAACACGATGAAATAGCATCTATTTCCAGCCTACAATGGCTCTCAAATGGCCTTCCGAATGAAATACATGTCACATAAATGTTTACTTTTCTTAAATATTTTTAGGTTTCAACTTTGTTTTTCTGAATTTGCATGTTTTTAGATTTTTAGCATTAACTTAAAACATTAATTGCACTTACACCTGTTCCATCGATAGTCAACGTAGAAAGCGCTCAGATGTTAGGTATTTTTTGTCTTTCAAGGTCTCTAAAATTTGGACCAATATAAAAATTGAAAACGAAGATATCATTAGAAACCTAATGATATTTATTATGTGCTTTTTCACAAAAAGAAATGGTAGTTTTAAATAAAAGTTAATCATTCCCCAACGCGAAACTTTCACAAAGATACCTTCATATAAAAGGTATTTATGAATCTATATATTTTTGGCTGTTACGGGGCAGTGCAAGAACATGGCAAGTAAGTTAAAAAATGAGAAGAACCATGAAAACCAGCATTACAATTTTATTTGGACAGACATCAAAATTGTATTTGCACCGCTGGTTTTTGCGAATTTATTAAATTTTTTCTCATTATCAATTTTGGTTGCTAGGATCGAATGCAAGACTATAGCAGTCAAATAGAAAATCATTGCGCCACTGCAACCAGCATACTAACTTAATGGGGCTAGATAATAAAATTATTGTCATATGTTTTTATTCAGATGACGTCAATTTTTCCACCTTTTATGTTTTTGGCCCACCGTAAAATGGTATTATGAGTTGATGAGCCCTAAGCATCTCCTTGTCAAGCTTCGCAGTATGTGTAAGCTACATGATTCGCCTTCGCATGGCTTTCTTGTCAACAGCTTTAAACCTCAAATAGCGTCGGCAAGATATACCAATTAAAAACCATGAATAAATGCATTGGGAGGCAGTAGCGAAGATAAAATTAGAGATCTTATTTGTGGATCTTCTTTATGCTAACTAACGAAATTTTGTATATTAGATTGCAATGAAGAGCAATGACCATCATTGCCCCATAAACCACCTCGTAAAAAATTCGTGTCCGCTTATTTCAAAGCATTAATTTCAATTAAACTTCTCAATAAAACAACTAGACTGGACAACTTTTGAAAGTATTACTCGTAGTCCAATATTTCGGAGCTATCAGAGTTCTAATTAAGGCGCATTTTTTGGCACTGGCCGATTTTTATTCGTAATATTTCAACTAGAAAAGGAATTTACCAAGCAGAATTTGAAAACACAGTAGGATTTCGCATGATAACAAAGTCTCAAAGTCTCACTAGAACTAAGTATTTCAGGGGAACTATAATTTGTCGTTTTTTAGGAGCTTAATTAACCTTAATAAGAACATGCAAGATATATTTCGACTTACCAAGTCAACGTCAGTTTTACAAATTACTCCCTCTAAATTTACTAGATTATGTAAAATCTAGTAAATTTAGAGGGAATAATTTGTAAAACTGACGATGACTTGGTAATTCGAAATATATCTTGCATGTTCTTATTAAAGGAACTATAATTGCTAAGTATGAAAAATCATGCGTACTCCCAGTTCGTGAACTGACTCGTCCTTTTATAAATTTGAACCATTATAGAAGTATACAAGTAATGGCAAATCGTCCGAATATTTAACAAAATTTCCTTGATGTAGATTTAAGTCCAGATTGTAGTTATTGAGAAAATCAATGTCTGCGGTGAAGCGAGACTTTGATAGAATCAGAAATTTCTCCACTTGAAATAACAGACTGTTTCCATCCCCGTAATGAATTTTAAGTAACTTCGCAAAACACCTGGAGATATTTTGAACGTCATTCAGCAATTTTTTTGGAGGACAATGCTGAAGACGGAAAGTATCGAGGAACAAATCAAAGACTATAGAAGCACTGGCGCTAAACAATACAAGAAACTACTGTCCAAAGTGAAATGAATAGCATTATTAAGTAAAATTCAGTTCTCATAAACATGAACCAACTGAGCATGCGTAGATTTTTACAGATCCTATTTTAATTTTCACTGATGTTGGAAAGGTGTTTGGATATTCAGATCCCCCTAAATGAAATATTGAATTGAAAAATTATTAAATGATGCCAGAATGAAACATTTTGTGATCATAGAATGATCTTTTCATGCTTAGATTAATAAGATATCTATGAACAGGCGATGTAGTTACAGTAGAATTGAGATTGCAGAACGTTTTAAAATAATAATTCTTTTGTCAAATTCAATGGTGAATAATAGAAGAAAGAGAGTTGGCAATTCAAAAATTTTAAGATTACAGATTTCAATTTAAATTAGAAAATGCTGCTTAAGGCAAATGCACATCATTTTGTTAACTCATCATTACTGTCATTCGGTGTAAACCTAGTCCCCGTAAAATTGGCGGACTGTGGTGTACAGCTGGCGCCTAAATTTCAACGTTTGCACTAAAGATTTCGGCTTTATTTGTGCTACAAAATTAGTTACCAATTATATCAAATCAAACATACTATATTGATAACATAACTCTACAACTTAAATTTTTATATGGTTTCCATGAAATAATTACACATCCATATTAAGAAAAAGTGATGCGATTCGAGTAAAATTACTTAATCGACGCGGAATGTAACCGCCCACAATCCCAACAAGCTTAAATTGTTGAGGAATTTCAAATATAGATTCTGGTTATCCCCATAATTCAATATTGATATAATAAACATTCAAAACGACATATTAATCTTCAATTTAATTTTATGCAAATCAAATTAGCTTTTATTAGCATTGGTTTCATCCAAATCGTTATACTCACCTGTGGTAGGGATTATTTCAACAAAATTTAATCACTTTTTGACGTCCCGTCTTACAAAATTATTTTTATACAACTAAACTAATAATAGAAGCTTAGTTTTAGGAAATTATTCTTTGAGTGACTATAATATAGCAGCAAGAATTCCACTGAAAAGCAGTTCAATTTGAATCTACACTTTGGATAGCTTTTGAGTAGCCTAAATTTCCCTACAATTACGTTATTGTTTATGTGTGGCCCACTAGAAATTTAATACAATTTGAATTGCATTGAATTTTTTCGAATAGTTAAAAAATTCATATTAAACATAAATTGAACTGAAATCCAACTGTAAATTTCGCAAGGCTGCCCAAAGCAAGATAGTGGTATTTATTTAAACTTAAAGCAAATTTCAAACCATTAAATTTACCTTCGTCAATTAATGATTATATATGCATCAAGGCGTGGCAATTCCATCCAAAAATCGTTTAAAACGATTTTGTCCAGAACTTCTGATTCAATTTCAAAATAATATTTAGACTTGATAAGTTTCTTGAAATTATTTATATTAATATATTTTGCGAGGATTTAGAACTGATAATCACGTTAAATACTTTGGCCCGCCTTTTTCAATTATATTCAAGGATTTATTATCTAAGATTCACTTGATTTTAATCTAAAAAGTTATATGAATTTCTATTAAATTATGATTGTAAATTTTATACTTGTTCAATCAAATTAATATTATCAGTACGCCTTGCAGTATAATAACCTCAATCTGTTAATAAATGTAAAAATCTTGAAGCGTCAATTACTTGTAAATTATAACAATAAGTATCTACTAATAATTGAACTTCATCATTGTCATGAAGAACAATGCAGAAGCTACTTAGCTATAAGATTAATCCATGTACTGGCATATATGCATTAATCTATACTATCAACAATGAAGTATTGTTCAATTTCTTGAAAAATTACATCAACAGTTTCTTGATTATGGAATACAAATTTCTGATATTTTTGCAATCTACCCAAAATGGTTGCAAACGCTTAAAATGAGGTGGAGAACGAGAGAGTGTGCATGTTAAAGGACCTACACAAAGTCTTTCAGCCAATACAAAATAGAATTACTTACCTCGGTGAATCCCAAGCCGATTCCGGCCCATGTTGTTAATCAAATATCAAAAAAATATGATACTAAGGTTTCCCACCCTTCCAAAAAACGTTTTCATTTGAACTATATTTAAAAATAAATCACAAATTGAAGCATTAGGCCGACAACAGAACTCTACTCACCCGAACGCTTAATTACCAGCATGGCCTGATTCGAGAGCTCCAATCGGGATTGGAAACAATGCCACCATCTATTGCCTCACATTGTTCTTGGTGTCATCTGGAATTGATGAACAACGTTACTCCAAAATTCTAGAATGGTAGTGGACAGACAGTGTCCATTTTATAAATCTGAACATTCTTCTCGATTTACTATGAAAACCAAAGACCATCATATTTTAAAGTGCTCGACTAATTTCAAAAAAGCAAAACTTATAAATTTATTATAAAATTTACATCTGAAAACTCATTCAATGATTGTGGCGGAAGCTTATTAAAATAGTAATATCGATTGGAAAAATGAAAATATAATTTCTATCTAATTATGACTAATATATAAGAAAGTTCGACATAGGTTTAACAGACTTTCTTTATTGATAAATTTTCTTTCGACACAAGTGCATCCGCTACAATACTTGAGAAATTTTAATATAATATGTTATGCAATTTAAAGTACACATACTAAGGAATTAGAGGAGATATTACTAAAATAAATAGAGCGGCTTTTAAAGTAGATTTATTAAGTTAATTAACATATAATTTTTTTATTTCTACAAAACTGAAATTTTACATTAAAAACATTTGATTAAGTTGGTATTTTAAATTAAGAAATGCATTAAATATAATTGGTTTCTTATCTTAAAACGCTGATTAGTATTTCTAGAAATTTTTCGATATGAATGAAGTGATGCCTCATAAAAGTTATCCATTTCCATTAATAAAGCCTTATAATGTATTAGTAAAGTCAAGTGACGTTTTGAAGAAAAAGCAAGCCTGCTTCGTGATGGAAGTCTCGTTGAATTCAGAGGCGTGACGTCAAAATTGGAATGCAACCCAAATGTCTGATAATAGAATAAATTTTTGAAAGATTTATAAGTCTTGCACGTTGAAATTCGGTGCAGAATCTCTTTATATCATGCACAACTGCATAGAAAAATTACTTAAATTCCAGTTGGTAGCCAGAAATTCGTTTTCTTGCATGCACAAGATGTGGGAATTCGAAATTATAATTTTTTAAAAAGTTACGGTAGCTACATTTGAGTACCTAATTTTGTCAGTGCACAACGCGTCTAGGTGAATTGCAAGTATTACTATTCAATAGGCAAAAACAATTACTGTCATATTTACCCTAAGAGTACATTAGACTACAATGAGACATTAAAAGACTAACAGATGTGAAAAAAATGTAAAATTTTCCTTACATTGAATACTTGGATTACTAGTAATGGTAGTCATCTGTTAATAAGAAGATTTTACTGCCCTAAACTCACTGGGCTTTGATTGGTATTAAACACTATATCAAAAAGCACACATTGCTATATATTAACAAGCAATGTGTGAATTACATATTATTGAAAGATTTTAATACTTCATTACAATATGAGTGGCAGAAATATGATACAATTTGTCAAGTCCAGATATTGGATTTTGTTTGGAATACAAATGAAATACTCTTTGCCAAATTTGTTGAATAAATTTTTAACTGTTAACATATGACTTTGGTTATATAGCAATTTAAAAATAGGAGCATTACAATGTAAGCAAAACTTAGAACTACATACAGGCATTGTTTTAAAAAGTTCAATTCATTTGCTATTTATTATTTACTAATGGACAAAACCACCTTTGCTGCGATATTAAGAAAATTTGATTTATTGCACTAAGCGCATCAGCTTCAACTTATATAACTGTGCAAATGACAAATTTGACCGAATGCTCTTTTTGGTTAACAGACATGTAAATTGGTTGTGCTCGCTGTCCCATTAACGTCAAAATTATGAAGATAAATGGGATCTGGCGATCTGAATTTTGTCCAATTAATATATACGTTAACAACAAATTTTATTAGTGCAGCTTATGTATGATTTTCAAACGAAGGCAGATTTCTATCAATTCCAAATACAATGTCAATCAAACAAAACCTGTGTTATTTGACGAATTTCTGAATCTTTCAAAACAACACAGTGCTTAAAATATTCGCAGTTAGTTATTAAGTTAGCAAAGAATTAACTAGCTTATGCATGTAAATTTTGTTAGACATACTGTTTGCAGACATTACAATACTATAAAAAGATTTACCTTTGAAAAGCATGGTACTATCTTCTGCAATGAAATAAGACATATTTAACTGATAACGTTCTCAAAGATTTCATATTCAGTTTTAATTAATCCAACATGTTGAATGCAATCATGCAAATTTTATAGCCACTTAACATATTCACACAACTCAATCGGATTAAAATGTGAAGAGAAAGCAAGGAAATATGGTTAACAACTACATCATAAATAATATGCAGCTTTTATGGATTTAACACTACAACGACCATATTACTTTTTAGGAATTGAATGTCGTTGGAAAATAGAAAATTTCCCCTATTCCAAGTTCAACATAATTCTGGAGTACTCAAGCAAACAAAATGCTTTGCACATCAAATTTGTTCTATCGTCAAGAACTCAATATCAATCATATTTAAACGGGGCACTAAGTAGTAGTAGCAGCTGGGCGGAATACCTGGCGGTTAGAGGAGGGTTCAACCTAGTGTCTTGCGGCCAAACCAATTTTATTAGCCGGACATGCCAAAATAAATGTTGACCTTGGCCGGCCATTTTCCGTAAGTCTTTGGCCGCAGCCGGCTGTTAGCTGTGATTTCCTTCGCTGTGTAGTTGGCGGTTTTTATATCTACAAAGTTAAATACTGCAATTTTTTCAATGGAACCAATAAAACATAGTCATATTTTGGAAAAATTAAAGAAGATGGATTAAGTTTTAAAAACAAAAATTCAAATAAAAATGGAAATCAATTCTTCAAACACTAATTCAACCCCTGAGCAAATATCAACCCCTCCTATATATGTTGTATTTGGTGGNCTGTGTTATTTGACGAATTTCTGAATCTTTCAAAACAACACAGTGCTTAAAATATTCGCAGTTAGTTATTAAGTTAGCAAAGAATTAACTAGCTTATGCATGTAAATTTTGTTAGACATACTGTTTGCAGACATTACAATACTATAAAAAGATTTACCTTTGAAAAGCATGGTACTATCTTCTGCAATGAAATAAGACATATTTAACTGATAACGTTCTCAAAGATTTCATATTCAGTTTTAATTAATCCAACATGTTGAATGCAATCATGCAAATTTTATAGCCACTTAACATATTCACACAACTCAATCGGATTAAAATGTGAAGAGAAAGCAAGGAAATATGGTTAACAACTACATCATAAATAATATGCAGCTTTTATGGATTTAACACTACAACGACCATATTACTTTTTAGGAATTGAATGTCGTTGGAAAATAGAAAATTTCCCCTATTCCAAGTTCAACATAATTCTGGAGTACTCAAGCAAACAAAATGCTTTGCACATCAAATTTGTTCTATCGTCAAGAACTCAATATCAATCATATTTAAACGGGGCACTAAGTAGTAGTAGCAGCTGGGCGGAATACCTGGCGGTTAGAGGAGGGTTCAACCTAGTGTCTTGCGGCCAAACCAATTTTATTAGCCGGACATGCCAAAATAAATGTTGACCTTGGCCGGCCATTTTCCGTAAGTCTTTGGCCGCAGCCGGCTGTTAGCTGTGATTTCCTTCGCTGTGTAGTTGGCGGTTTTTATATCTACAAAGTTAAATACTGCAATTTTTTCAATGGAACCAATAAAACATAGTCATATTTTGGAAAAATTAAAGAAGATGGATTAAGTTTTAAAAACAAAAATTCAAATAAAAATGGAAATCAATTCTTCAAACACTAATTCAACCCCTGAGCAAATATCAACCCCTCCTATATATGTTGTATTTGGTGGTCGAAGTTGTGAATGTGTGCATTCTAACAAAGTTTACTTCTTCAAACAAATCCATGTAGAACTAAGCACTTAGCCACCTTCACGTACGCCACCTAACGTGGAAAATTATCATTACATAAATGTCATGAAATTTTATATAAACTTATATAAATTTCTTTAAAATTTTGTAGAAATTACCAGAGCAATTCAAAATAATGCAAGCTCCAATGGATAGTTGATATTGGGATTTATCATAGACTGATAGATGCCTGCTTCCTTCAACCTTAGTCATAGATTGGGCGGTTTTGAAAAATTGTTGAGGATATGTAAACTCTATCGAACCAACTGACTAATTTGAAATTCTCTCTGTAAGCAATGCAGCTAAAATTTATTATAATCACCTAGAGGTGTAGCCAAACCAGGTAATTTAGGGCGCAACGAAAAATATTATTACAATGTATTAAAATATTGATGATTGACAACTCCAAAATGTGTCCACTTATTCCGCATAGAATTTCTTGGGGCATGCAGCTATAACAACGAGGCTTCTATATTGTTAAAATCATCATCAACAAAAAGAGTTATTTTGGGAAACACAATTCCTTTTCTTATTTAAATAATGACTTCACCATCAGATTGATTAGCGGCTTTTTCTTATTTCTATTATTACACACTGCTTTATAACTGAGTAGCTCCACAAACACAGAAACATTTAGATTAAGAGAAGATAAATGTATTTCACCACAAGGAACAGAATTTTGTGTAGTCAATCAAACCGACTATTCCATATAATTCATTCATTTAACATTTTAATGACTGGTAATCTGACAGAAAGTTAGATGAAACAAGCGATTTTAGTCAATCAATTTCAACTAATTTTCAGACATTCTAAAGATGCAAAATTCATATTTCTAAAATTTTCTATCAACTATATTATTAATTACATGTAGTTCATTTCTAACACTACATTGCCCTTCCTCCACCATAAAAATAGATATTATTTGTAAATTTTGCCCAGCGCTATTTTCCAAATTCTGTTCGCCTCTGCCCTTTACGTGTATGAGAAATTAATTATGATAAAAATTAGATGACCATATTAAATCAAGAAACTGTTAGGGTCTCAAAGTCTGGAATTTGCCAAGTGAATTGGCTAATCTGTTCAGTTATGAGTATTTCGGACTATAAGCTCCTCCCCCTTACAGGATCCCTATTTATATTTGACTGTAGTTTCATTGCGTCAATGAACAATTTCGTAGTAGTGTTACATTTCTTTATTAAAAATCTATTAAAAGAACAAATTGCGAATTTGTTAATGAGCAATTAATTTGAATGTATATTGGAGATGACAGTTTTCTCATTACGGCGCATTTGAAAATAATTTAAGAGTATCATTGCAGATTAATATTCTATATCGATTAATTGTGAATACTAATGAAGATATACAAACGGAGCGAAACGTTTTCAAAGACTGAACCTAATTAAAAAGTGATTGTTAATGTGTTCTGTATTTGAAGTAATCATTGGAGAAAATTATTTAATATAAAAATAATTTTCATAATATAAAATTATTTCCAAAGTAATTATCCTGTAAAGGAAATTATGTATATGCGTAAATTTTTAGGTGTATGAGCCTAAGAATGATTTAAACGGTGGGTTTCCAACCACAAAAGCACTCATCAAGTTCCAACAGTGATCAAATTAAAATTGTCATTTTGTCCAAGAATTATATTTTATATTGCACACTGAATTACCTTAGAAAGAAATTTAAACCAATTATGGACATTCAGTAAAATAACTGTGCCAGACCCGCCGGAATCACAAATTAATCAACCGAACCGACTATTGATTCCTTTACCCAACACAGTTCTACCTGACTATGGATTGACTTACCAATCCTGACCCGACTCGAAGAAAAAAAGTTGATAAACATGAAAATATATATATTGCAAACAAATAAATACGAAATTTTGCATTTTTATTCAGATTATCATACCCAAAATTTCCCACGTTTATGAGAGTATCCGACTCAAATTAAAGTAATTATGCCCGAATCCTACCGAAAGGCTGAAACATTTCCGAAGTCTCGGCTTCTCGCTTATCAAGCAAAGCAAAGATATAACCTATTCGCTATAATTATTTAATATTTCTTTAAACTAGTAATAAATATATCGCTAAGTACATCTTTAGATTACTACTGGCCTACTGGAAACGCATGGACCCAAGTAAGGTGTGCATATGTGCAGGATAACCGTTTTTCAAAATGTAGTGGACTTAGGTTGGGTCATATTTCTGAGGTTAAAGCGGGTCAAGAATACTTCAAAAAATATACTATTTTTCAATAGAATATTTGGTTTTCTCAGAAATTTTGATCAAGCTCAACAAGTTCAAGTCATAGAATTATTTTCAGGTCATTTTGCTTCTGAAATTTTGGCAATTATTGATATTTCAAGATAAAGGAATTCGGAAATACCTTTTAGCACACCTTATGTTTTCTCGGAAAAATATTATATATATTTTTTAAAAGGTTTATGGCGAAAGAAATTCCATGCATGAGCACATGGTTTTTTATGAATGTAATCTTTTTCTTGTGTTATGTATTCAATTTGCACAAAAGTCCTACAAAATATTATGGACTGCTTCTCTCTGCAATCGCTGGCCATGCACACTGAAGTGCTTGATCTACACCATAGTAATATTAAATAATTTCGAATGTGACTTGACTCATACGACTTCACCACATTAAACGCCATTTTCGATTTAACAAAAAGTCCTTTTTTATAACTTTTGTTTGATCTACCATGAAATGCATCCCCTGTTCTACAAATACTTAAAGGTCCAGACATTCACCAGAGATGTACATAAATGAACCAAAAATCAACTACTATTAAATTTACGGCCAATTCGGCCTATTTTATGCAATTTTGTAATCGTTATGTAGAAAATTATTTAGTTTTTTGTTTTATATGTTAGAACACGCTGAATTTGAAATACTTAAATGATACGAATGCAAATATTAAAATGTAAACTATAATTTTCAACCCATTGTTGATAAATTATTTAACCTTCACTGTGTTAGGATTCGATTTGAATGCACTACTGCGCAATGGTCTGTTTTTTCATTTCAGCCCATTTTTTTAATATATCATCTACCCAAGCCCGATATGGCGCAAGTCCATCACTAATACCGTGACAATATTCCGGGATATATTTTAAACCAAGAAAAAGTCTGAGACTTCTCAGATGGCATTAGAATATATTGTGGCTGCCAGAAGCTAAGCTACCCCTAGGTATTGCTATGCAATTGTTCTTAGAGCTACAAATTTTCCACAAATTTTCTATGTATACAAGTTATTCAAGAAGTTGCATCAAAAAACCAATTTATACTTCTGCGAATTCTGAGGAATTTTGTCACGCAAAATTCCCACCCGTCCCAAGGGGTATCCAATTCTCTCAAATGTTCCATACTATCGCATGAGATTTGAATTCCACTTAGCATTAGACTTCCACCTTCCATCAGAAG
>CABFPE010000082.1:1607249-1627217 GCA_900660155.1 Hofstenia miamia
ATGAAAATTTTTGCCCATACATTTCACACTTTTTTGTAGATAGACTCATACAGAAAGATAAAAAAAAAGTGACGCTTTCAGAAATAAAAGGGCTTTATTAAAATAAAAAAAAATTTAAAAATGTGCTTTTGAATTTAAATTTTGTATAGTAAGGTATAAACTAGATTAACTATGACGCCGAATTCAAAAAATCCTTTTGTTTTATAACAAATAATTTTAATTTTTTCATGTTTGGCTTGCAAACAAATATCAATAAATCTCAATTCCATTGGTGGTTTTTCATTTAGCAACTATTGAATTAAGGTCATCCGTCATTGTAATTTAGGAACTGAATCGTTCCCCATAGCAGCAATGTTTTCTGAACAGATTAGGCATACCAATGCCTTAGGGCATACTATTTAGCATCGTGGGATGCAATAGTTTAAAGGGATTGAGTCTGACAAATAAGATTATTATTGTAACGATTCTGAATAGCAAATTTTTTCAACTGCTAGTATTCAAACCACCGGGTGTATTTAGAACCTATGCTAATTATTTGGTCAGTTGAAAGTGAAATGCGCTGAAATTTTGTATGTTCTTTTAAAATAAGATTTTACCCATTGATACTTGATTTACAGGATAATAAAGAGATTAGAAAATGAATTATAAGGTATGTTACTATCATTGTGGAATAATAATCCTTGAATTATCATATTGTTGAAATATTTTAGCGTCTGTAGAGGTATGAATATCATCGATGGATTATTATTGTGGCACTGAATAACCCTTGAACTCCAATAAAAAATAATTACGTTGACTCCAATGTGAGTCGATTTGACCTATGAATGAATTGTTGAAGAAAACTGCATTTGAATGAGCTTACCAGTGAATGCAAACGTTTATTACACGTTTATCATTATCTTAATTTACAAATTACTAATCCTCACGCCATTTATCATGAGAAACTAGGCTCTGCAATAGTCTAATGCACGCCAGTATGTCAATCTTGTGAATAGCTGATTTTGATTTACGCCCGTCACCTGCAGTTTTTTTTACTATAGACAGGGTTTTCGAATAACCGGAATATTCAAAACTCGAAATCGAATGAGATTGCAAAATTCTATCGGAAATACTCGGAAGTTCTCGATTTAACTCGGAATTTTCTACAAAAAATATTCGAACTCAAAATATAAATACTCGAACTTGCTGCCGAGTAACTCAAACTCTACTCTAAAACCCTGGTTATAGATATTTGTATGATGGCAGCTGCGCGTCGTTTTTCTGTAGATGTTACTTTGCTCGTATAACAGAACTGTGTGAGGACGAGATAGCTCTGCATCTGAGAGTGACATTGAGAGTGATTATGAAGATGATCTGCCCAGTACTTCGGCATACAATGATGAAGATAGTGACAGTCATGATGAAATTCAGCAATGTCAGCCAACCCTTCCATCTGAAATGGAAACAGACCAACCCCATATCAAGGTTAGCCTGTACCTTAGCACATTTAAAAATGTGCATATATATTGATTTCTTTATATCTCAAGTTCAATAGCAAAATGACATGTAGAGGTATTTGTCCAGAATATTGAGCATTTTTAGTAAAGTGGGTGGAATCTGAAATTGTTGTTCTTTTCAAAATATTAATTTTTGGGTTTTTAGGGCGTGATGGAAACAATGTTGAGTAGAGAACCATGCAGTGTTGGCCGAAGACAATATAATGAGAGCTGCTGGTGGATTGAGTGCACATTGACAACTAAATGTAAAAAAGGATTTTTTTTTATCTAATTGGCAAATATACTTTACTGATGAAATAATTGAAACAATTGTTGCATGCACTAATGACAAAGCAAAAGCTAAGAAAGCAACTTTTGTTATCAACAAGGAAGAGATTTCAAAATATATCGGTATTACTATCCTTACCGGTGTTTTTAATGGAAGAGGTGAGCCTATTCGAGCGTTGTGGTCAAAAGATGAAGGTCGTCCTTGTGTAAATCAGTTCATGTCCAGAAATCGGTAAGAATTAATTACAAAGTATCTGAGATTTGATCTGTTTTCAACACGTAGTAGACGTCGTGAATCTTCAAAATTTGCTCCAATTGCTAATATTTTTGATATGCAGGAACAGACTTTTTCACAACATTTCATTCCTTTTGAATATGTAACAGTTGATGAAACTCTTATTCCACTCCATGGCCTATGCAGTTTCCGCCAATATATGCCATCAAAGCCTACTAGCAAATATGAGATAAAGTTGTGGACTCTTTGTGATGTTTGCACAGGATACTGTATTCGGACATGACCTTACCTTGAAATCGATCCTGAAACTGGTAATATGCGTGCAATTGGCTTAGGAGAGAAGGTTGTTCTGGAGTTGACAAATAACTTGGATGCTGGTAGATCAGTTGTTACTGATATTTTTTTCATCATTTTATCTTTTGCAGAATGTCAAAAAAAGAAATCTGGGATTTATTGGAAATATGAGAAAAAATCGTCGGGAAATACCCCTTGAATTTGTATTTGGATTCAATAAAAGCACTACTCTCGTTTCGTATTCACCAAAAAAGAACAAGCGAGTAGTTTTAATTTCAAGTGAGCCAACCATTGATGAACAGGCTAAGAAACCAAAAATTGTTTTGAGCTATAATAGTGGAAGAAGGGGAGTTGATCGTTTGGACCAAATGTGCGCGGCATATACATCAACAAAACGTACACTACGCTGGCCAAAGTGCTTGTTGCAAAATATGGTAGACGTAAGTGCATTTAATTGCTTCGTTATATGGTCTCTCATTGATGGTCCCCAAAGATCAAGAGAAGACAGTTCTTGAAAATGCTCAATACTGAAATTTGTGGAGGTTGCATAGATTCTCAAGGAAATATTTGCTTGATTCACACCAGTGAAGCTATGCAGATGTGGCCAGGCACTAGAACTAGCTGTCAAACATGTAAAATGAACAAAACAATTCAGGCTTGCAAGTCATGTGACAAGCCACTTTGTATAAATTGTGCATCATATATGTGTCCCCAATGCTAGTTTTCTCGAAGTAAGACTTTGCAAGAGTGTAATTATGTGCTTTTAAATACAATTTACTCCGTTCAATAAATACCTTAATAGTATATGTATAAGTGAATTTGTAGCGTTTTAATGTACACAAAATATACGCATTGAGGCATACATATGAAATTGGGTCATTTTGACCAAAATGGGATTGAAAGTATTTTAAAATTCGTATTACACATGAAAAAACAATGAAATAAAATTTACTTATGGTTAACATAAATATTATTAAAAGTTAAGAAAAGTCAAGAAGTTTCAGCGTATTTGATGCAAAATTAATGACACTGCCTAACTTTTAAAATTCACGTGGGTCAAATCGACCCTAATTGGTATTCAAGGGATAAACAAGGATTTACAGTCCAGCTTGGCTACCCTAGATGCCTTAACCTGATTAGTTAGAAATTTAAACAGTTCAAGTGTGCCTTCTTAAAGCATTTGCCACATTACGTTGGAATAAAATAAGTTAACATTAAACATGTTTTAGAAATGCATATAATACTAATTTATAAAATGTAGTTAAATTGTAAATTTATTACTGTTATACTGACGATGACTTAAAATCAAAACCAGTCTATTCTAACGTCAAGTAAACAAAGAGTAGTATAATTAAATCTGAATATACATACTTGGTTAATAGAAAATGCATTTGAAAAGTCACTTCTAGAAGTTGATAAACATGTCAAGCCTTTGCTCGGATTAGCGCTTTCACAACATTTCAAAATTAAAATTAACTAGCGAAACTATTGCAAAATAAGCCAATATTTATTAATTAACACATTTTAATTATGTAGCAACTAAAAATATAGCATTATATTCTAATAAAGAAATTTCGTGGCGTCAAGGCCCCTCGTGTAGTTCATCATATAGATCATATTAGATCTAGTTCATATTCTTCTTCTGCGCCAAGGCGCTGATCATATTGATCACACTGATTATAATCGCTTTACAAGAAGTTTTGTTATGAAACTTCATTTGAAAAAAAGAAAATCATATGCAATAATAAATATCTTACTTTCTATTACAATTGACATTTAACTTTAGTTTCAATTTAAATACCTGGTGGTTTTTACATGTAAGAATGAACACGAAATTACGTCACATAGGTAAGTCAGACATATTTTTGGTCTTCTCTCAGTCACTTTAAGTGCTATCAATTTTGACCAACTTGCATTAACATTGCTAATATATATATATATATATATATATATATAGATGTATATATTAACTAACTCTTAGTTTAAGGTTCATATTGCTTGGATATTTAAGAACAATATAATTTTGTTCAAAATTGTTCTAGTAAAAGAAATTACTGATTCATCTCAGAATGTCTTAGTAAACGCCAGTACTTTGCTTGTCATTCTGAGCAGCGCCGAACTCCTAACATATTATTTTCGCAAGTACAGAGCACCAGATCAAGCTTATGCTTACTAAATTAGGCATTTTTGGTTGTTTAATTTTGAAAAAGGTATTCAAAAACGTTTTTTTATTCTTAAAACTTATTCAGAGCATTTGAATAGTTGCAGGAAAATACATAATAAAAGGGCAATATGAAAATGCAAAAGTATTCAACGACTCTAAAGATATTAACGTTATTGTCACTAAGAATATTATTAACTCACTGTTGTATTTGGATTTTACGAAGAACACTATAACAATGTTTCAAAAGATAACAAAAAGTTTAACATTGTGTAAAAAAAGAGTATAAATATGCAAATAAAAAATACAAACACCACTTTCAAAGAGTGTTTTGCAGGCTAGCTCGCTGGCCCGAGCACTCGTGGACTTCGGACGGGCTTGATGAGATACGGGAGGGCCTGAAAGACATGTGCTGGCGCATTTAATAAATTCAACAAAATTTTGTTTTTCTTGTTTGCCTTATTTGATAATTGCTTCAGCTTCTATACAAACGGTATAATTTTTGTTACAGAAGAAATTATAACATGTAATGTGATAGTACAAATGCGAAATATTTTGAATTCCTCTAACTGCTACAGCAACAACACTTGTATTGTTTGCGCGTGGCTTTTATTGTTTGATTTTATTAACTATTATGTCTAAGCTGAACGATTATACAGGTGAACATAAACATACCCCGACGAGCTGCATAAGACTACTACGGGCGGGCTCGGGTAGGCCAAAGGTTTAAAGGGTGGCCACGGGCGGGTTGTTCTTTATTTTGCGCAAGTCCTTACTTTCATAAAGCCTGAATTTACAAAAAATGTTGTCTAATGGAGCTGCAGTCTCTTGTACTCTTAATGTTTTAGTAAACTCGAATTCTTGAAGCTCTGTAATCTGAAAAGATAATAACGATAGATTAGCAAGATAACGGAAAAGCTTAAAGTTTTCATAGAAAGTACATAAATATACAATTTAAATAAATACGAAACCCACGCTCATTTGGAATGAATTACTTATTAGTATAATATAAAAAAATATGATAAATTTGTATTAAGGAAAGTTAACAATCACCATCAAAGTAATGAATATTAAAATTAGTTATTGTATCAATGAAAATATTTTTATAATGCATAATGCATTATGTATTAAATAAATTAATAAAAATTTGATCAAAGTGTACCTCAAAATACATAAATATAACTTTGATTAACTTACACAATGGGTGCAAAATGTAACTTGAATTTGTAAAGAGTTTATTGTCGATAAAACCTTAAACTGCGTATATGTCTTTTAAAATGACAAAGTGATGGATAAGTCTATTGATGAACATGGTTGAAGTAGTTAAAAACTAACTAATTTTCATCGAAAAGACCGATTTTAAATTCTTTACATACGCAATGTTTAGGTAATCTAGAGACCATGAAAGCTCCAATTCACCTTTACTGTCTCATTTTATGTAGAAAGATCCCCTAATCAAAACGTCAGAGGTCATGAGCGGCGATTTTGCACAAAGGTGCTCCGTAATAGGAACGCATACCACAACTCGGTGCGTTTCTCAGAGGCATCCTGAGGTGCTTTGAGATTTTAGAGATCTTGAATATTTATGATAGAAACCATCAAAATTTTAATGAGGTTTTGGGGAGTAAAGTCAACTTATGTACAAATTTAAGGCAATTAAGATACTATTTTCCTCGTTGGTATCATGAAATGTACTCATTACAGAATATATATATATATATATATATATACATTTAAGAGCCTATTATGCTTCTTAAGAAATTCTCAATTTTCAATTATAGTCTTTCTTTGAAATATAGCGACAATTTCCTCACAATGAAAAAATTACAACAAAAATAGAGTCCTCTTTCAATTTTTAAGTATAATTTATTGAAATTCAAATTTTCAGAAAATTTAAGCATTTTTGAAGAATGCTTTCTGATTGTTAAAACTTCTTTATTAATTTAGGATATGTAACGTAAAACAGGAAACAGGTAAAGGTATACCTAGTTGTTGGATCAAAACTGTATGCATAATAATCCAGGATAATGAAGCCCTTATTTTGAAGTTGAGAAATTAATATGCTGAAAAAATCCTTCAAATCTTGGTAGGACGTTATGATCAATTGCTCTTCGTTAGCATGATTTTTTAGTGTCCATGGAAAAAGTCCATCCTTACCAAAACCAAAATTCCTCGAGACATACAGCATTGGAAGTGTGCAAGCAATGACATCGTAGTTGTGTTGGTAAAACAGAGCCAACGGTGAGTAATAGTCTCCACAGTACCCTATTTCATTTGCTCAATGCACTTCATTTTGTTACAAGAGAAATTAATCCTATTAATTATTAATTTGTTCATTGTAAGGAAAGTAGCATTCATGTTATATAATATGTTGTTAAATAGGACTAACATGATCAGCTAACAACCTACCTTTCAATAAATTCATGATTATGTTTGTAAAAGATTTGAGTGAGCAAGGTACAGTTATGCAAAAACATTACCACACAGATTTTACTGCAAGGCACTGCATTGTAAATGTTTTCACCGCGAGCCACCGCAATAAATGAAATTTTACAGCGATATACAGCACTTGAAATATTAATTTTTGGTTAAATGTTTAAAAAATTAATAAGTCCACCTTTCAATTTCAGAAAAATACCTTTTGTACTTAGCGAACTAATTTTTCAATATAATTCGTGAAATAATCAACATTGCATAAATTTCACTGTGATGGCTGGTCTCGTTTTGTTTTACTATATGCAGAAAACATATTAAAATAGGAACTTTGGATGTGTGACTTAGATTCAAATGCCCCTAATTTAGCTTCAAATAAAGCAAAGCTTGCGTCATGTTAAAAACCCTGAATGTTTATTAATTGTCTATGTGTTTACATAAAAATATATTTCAATTATTCAAACAAATCTCTGAATTTCTGTTCAAGAAGTCTTACACGTTGAATGTTCTTGACACATTACATAGAAATTCACAAAATTTGAAATATTACATTATGCATATATATATATATATATACAGTGTGATCATAAAATCCCTGAGGTATTTTAAAAGCGTAGAAAATGTATGTATCATTATCTAATCTATTGATTTCTTCGTAAAATAAAATATTTATAATAAAAATATTATTTCTCTATGTCATCCATAAATTTGTTTGTTTTAATTCACTGTTGCTACAAGTTAAAAAGATAATGTTTTAATTTGAAAATCTTGTCTTTAAATTGATGTGAAATGGAGTTGAGCCAGATTGTGATATTAATGAACTTTTTTGTGGGGACATTTGAAAACCCAAGTTTCTTTGAAAATACTGAAACAATTCAGCAACTCAAAGACGGTATTTGTCAAGGCAACAAAAATTACCCTCGAAATGTGAAAGAATGCATCCACGCATTAAAGTGTGGTCTGGCATGTTGCGTGGAGGTGAGTGGAGCTATTGTTGAACATAATTAATTGAATTTTGTTAAATATACTTTCATTTTGTGAAATATCTTTTCAATTGGCTACATGATTTTGAAAACCACTAAGCTATTGAATATATTATTGAATGGCGAATGCTTTATTGCAATATAAATTTCTGTATTAAATATTGATCTATTGGTTAAGCAAAATCGAATTTTAATTGACCTTTTAAGGCTTTGATATTAAGAAACAACTTAAGGTATTGTGAGCGATTGGAAGATTTGAAACTTTAATTCATAAATTATATGTGAATGGTATATTTCTGCATTTAGAGAATTTATCTTAGCATTGAGCAACCTAAGATCTTTGCCGAATGGAATTCCTTCAGTTCGTGAAAATGAGCTTTGCATAACAGTGCAAGTTCACGTATTATCCAATGTTTATCAGCAAGCACTACTGAAACATCTTCTGAAATCTTCCCAAGATTGCAAAGCGGAATAATCACTGATTTAAAATATAAATGACTATTGCAATTGCCAATATGTAGTAAGTTTTTTATTTTCCTAAAAACTATCGTAAACTAAAATATTAGGCATTGAAATTTTAGCAGAGTGGAATTGAGTAACATTGCATACCTGCTCATTTCCGTCCTTGCCATCAGCTTAGATTCTTAGAATCTAGCTTGAAATTATCAACTTGAAGATTTTTCACCGGTAAAATAGGAGCAACAAAGGAGATATTTTTAAAATAATATGAATATTTTCTAACCTTTCATTATTTCAAAAAACCCTGTAGTTTCAAATGCGATTTTATGAATTCACTGCTCGGTTCTATAAAAATATAATAAGTTTTTGTATGCAAATTGTAATAAATAGACTTTTAGTACAGATTGCTAACACGTTCTTGAAATAAAAATTTACAACGTTATTGAAGTTAGAACTGGATATTGAATATTTATTTGAGCATCATTAAGGCTTGGAAGATTGACAAGAATGCAAAATACAAACGTCTTTCTTAATTTTTTTAATAGAAGATTTAGCAATAGTAGTTAGAGACAACAGTTAACATTTCTTTATATTGAAACTCAGATCAATACGATGTCTATCATACATTTTGAATGCACTTACGAAATCACCAGCTATCAGAAGATGAGAAAAATAGTAAACTATTCAGCTAAATCGCTACCATTTCCAATATAGACATTTAGTTATATATATATATATATATATATATATATATATATATATATATATATATATATGTATCGAGATCACAAATATACTGTGAAATTTCCATCCCACGATTTGTGTATTTTCTTGTGAATTTAGATTGCAATAACTATGTTGATTTTTCAAGGCTCCATGAAAAATTTATCCATTATTTGTTGACTGGAAATGTAATGAATTTGAATGATAAATTTATTGCAAAATCAGCAAAATGGAGCAATTAGTGTGACTTGGAACAACTGAAGTTTGTAGAAAGTTTGCTAATCAAGTTAAATATTCATATTTTTAAAAATATTCAATGATTTTTCTTAAATATGTTCATACTTCAGATATAAATGGAAATTATGCCAGCGCCTGATATATTTTATTCATTTTTTAAACTTTCCAACAAAGTTCGCATTTTCGACAATATGTCAAAAATTAGATACTTGAGTTGCCAGTCCCAGTCCCTTGGCTCGGGACCAGAAACCAGAACTATTTTTTTAGGGATGAGATACGGACCGGAACTAATCATCTTCAACGGGACGGGACAGAAAGAATTAATGTTGTTTTACGATTATATTTTAGAAAACATAATGCTACAACAAATAAAACTTATAAATGATTGTTTTGTGAATAAATTTTGGGCAATTTGTATCAAACCATATTTCTACCCATTTTTGTTCATTTACATAATATACGACAAAAATACATCAATTTTTAAATATGTGTTTCTTGTTGGGCTAAACCGGTATCGGGAGCGGGACCATATCTCTAGTAAAAATTGCTTAGTAATAATTTTTAAATGATATTCTATTTGTTGAATTTTATAATATGGATCTCGAATATGGCTTTTTCAAGCAGCATGTAATTAAAAAATGATAAGTTTGTAATTCACTGAGGCCATTCTTTCATTTACAATTGCTGACGATAATCTGACTGGTTGTTAATGTCCCATTCCGTACGTAGGGAATCAATTTGTTTCCCAGTTCATTTGTACAAATCATAAATCTTAAACTATGAGGAGAAAATTCTTCATTAAACAAGTTCGAATTTAATTATTTCGGGAATAAGCTAGGAGATTAATTTTTAATTAATTACTTTCATCTATTAACTACTAAGGCAACAAGTAATACTTGACTTAAAAACAAAATTTGATCAGATATTAATTATCTAACTAATTACATATTATATTTTATTGAAAGTTTTCCAACTCCTTAAGCAGTAATTAACATGCGTTTTAAAATACGAAATCAAATCCAACAAAAATGTAAACATAATACAAAGCGAAATTCGAAATATTTTAGTTTTTTTCTCTCAAATCTTTTAGAAGTACATTTGCTTTATAATCATTAAATTTCCTTGCAAAACGGAAAGAAAATATTTATTTTAAAAGAAAAATCATAATTCAAAATTAATATAGTTAGAACATAATTTTTATAACTTCAGTGAATCTGCCTCCATTGTTTCCATAACAAGATGTTGTCCGATGTTTGAATATTCATTGTGGCATAGACTGGTCATATACTGCTATTGTTTCAATGGCCTACTTTACATTAATGAAATTTATTCAATATTTTATTGGTTTTCAAATTTATTATCCCTTAGATGGGTTGTGCTTTATCTTATTATTTCACCATTTTTAGTAATTTTGATATTGCCAAAATTTTCATTTAATGCTATAGAAAAATTTATTACGAAACACATTATACATGTATATTACAATTAATCGTGAAATCTTCAACTACAATCCTCTCATTCTTCTATAGATAGTCTGGTTTCTCAAGATTCAAAACAGATCATTTTACGGTCTAAGGTAGAGTTGACAGATGGTAAATTATATACGATAGTTAATGATTAGAGCTAAATTAGCGAATGGGTCTCTTGGCACCTTTTCAACAATAATTCAGGCGTGTAAATTCACTTAGATAAAATCCTTGATTTTAAATTGGAAATAAGGTGAATCCTAGGCATATAAAATTTACTAAGAGTTTTACTAAGGATAAAAATAATATAATTTTCTATGAATAAATAATATCTGTCAGGTCGAGTTGGGTCAATATTTTAAAATCAAATTATTATTGCAAGGCTACGTCAAATTCTAAGGCAGTTCTTGAAAATTTTTATGTGCATGCCGTTTATCTCGGATTACTATGTAAATTCCTAGCCCTAAGCCTTAAAAAAACTGAAGCAAAAAGTCTTATAATAGTACATATTTGAACGGATGAGGTATTTTTATTAGAAAGTAAATAGACATAAAGGCCAAAATGTATGATACTGACTTCGATTCGAAATCTGGCCTATGTAATTGCTCAATTATGAATACATTATATTTATCAAATACTTTATTGAGAGATGTTGAACATACTTTGTGAATATCGTGGAACTCGAGTAGGTTAAAACATAAAAAATTATAATATGATAAGTCTGTTTCTTAGTTGTGTGAAATCAACAGAATCTTTCACTTTATTGTAATTAAATTACATATGTTTGCAAAATGTCTCTTGTTTTGACACGCTTTATCAAAAATTAGGTAATACCTATTTTCTTTGTCTTTAGCATATTGAAAAAATGTTTGCTTTACTGTAAATATTTTGCATAAAGTGACTTGTGAAACCTATCCCCTGAAATTTGATTCAAAAAAATTTCAAAGTAAAGAAAAGCTTTTTATTTTTTTTGTTAAGTATTTTAACCACTTTGTAATGGCGACTTCAAGGGAGAAAAGTTTTTATCGGCGTCAAGTAATGTAAACATTTTACTCCTTCATTAGGAAATGGTTTTTGTCTAAATTAAGATTATTAAGAGATTATTTTCTACAAACCTTTTAACACTAGTTTTTTAGGCCGTTGCTTTTTGCACACATTTTCAAAGACAATAAATGAATTTCAAAATGTATTAGCAAGTTTCTTCCAATAATCCGACGATTTATATTATGCTTTGCAACAAGAATTCATAGAAAGCTATTGTGTAACACCCGTACAAATCATTTTATAAGAATTTGAAAAAATCTAAAATTTTGCAATATCTAAGCGCGGATAACAGTCGAAATTGCTACTACTAAAACTCTTCCTAAAAAAATCATACAGCTTGAGCTCTTCATTCGAAGCCTAATTTATTAACTTAAACGTGGAAAACTCATTTCATGAGTAAAAAGCTAGCATATTACGTTGTTCAATTATGATCTCTTGGTAGACATAAATGAATTACGAGGTGTGAATTACCTATATGTACAGCTTTGCAAACTTACAATTTAGCTATGAATTCCAATAATGAATATATTGCATCAATAAGCTTATGATCTAATATAAATTGGATTCCCAAACTACGGACAAGATGCTAAGGGCACTTTTTGATCAATTTAAGCAAGGACGTGCAGTAAACAGGTTTTATACTTATTAACGGAATGTCCTAACTATTTACGTTATGCAGCCAAAATTTGTCAATTAAATAAATGTAGCCTTATCCTCTTATTTACAAAAATACCCATGACTAAATCATTCTTGCAGCTTGCCACTACCTAGTTTCACATCTTCCCTGTACATAGCTAATCCTGTTGCGCACATTTGGCCTGTTACTAATACAATAATAAAGATACTGCATACTTTAACCTTAAACTGTCTATTTCCTGTTAAGAAGGACAAACCGTTTTTGCAAATGGCCACATATGTTATTGAATGAACTCGAATGTAAAGTTGAAAATTTATTCGAAGGTACATTATATTTCTATGCCACAAGTACTTGAAAAAACTAAATATTTTTAATAAAATATTTTGAATTCTCTTTATACCTCATGATCACATGGGTGCAACAATTAATCTTTAATGTTTCTTTTTTATTTAAATAAACCACCCAGACACAGAGGTCATGGCAACCTCAATGGGACAGCGACCGGGGGAGTTCACAATATCATGATTTTGTATATGTTTATAGGTTCAATAATGATCAGCGCTAAAATTTTCTTCAGGAAACCATCAACAATTTAAATAATTCCTAATCATCTTAAGGTTAAATACAATAAGCCACAGTAGTTTCAAACTTCATTAGCATAAGGCTATCATTAACACAATTATTTGTTCCTGATACTAGCATTGCACTAGTCATATAGGATACAATGATAATGCAAGGGTTAAGACTAGAACACCTTGCATGCAATATGGATGAACAAACTTCGATGTTAAGCTTGCATTTTATTAGAAAAATTCTTTATAGAATTGCAGGGAGCATTATAATAGCAGGAGATTTCCCATAATAGTGCAAAACTTCGTCATGGGATGAATTAACTTTAAATGAAATAAATGATGATCACGTTAATATCACCCAAAAGATCGTGTAATTTAGATTTTATAATGTGTTTATGCTTCTATTGTGTGAAAAGAATTTTGTTCGAAATTTTGAGATCAACTGTAATTTAAATAGAAAATGAATTATTCGAGTCATTCAAAACAGATTCAGTCGCTGGGTGCATTAGTAGATGAACTACCCATCAGAAAATTCTGCTACGCCAATGCATACAACATATAGCTAAAATGGTGCACAGTCTTGTTAAAATTTTAGCTTAAATTTTAGAAAAGGTCGAAATTCCCATCAACCCCTCCGGAATGCGGGTCAACTAGAGAGTGACAATCTGAGGTAAACATGGACCCGAACCCGTCCCGATCGGAATATGTACTACCCGAACCCGACCTGAAGCGTTAACTTTGATTTGACGTTATGGATTTCGGTCCAATCAAATGATCCTTTTGTGATAGGGCAAACAACAATTCATTGGTATTAATTAACGTCTGTTTTAAATCAAGCGATGATTAACACCAGTATTTTTTTATTAATAAATCCAATCTATGTACCGAACCCGACCCGATAATGATAATGTTAGGTGGCCACACAGGGATTGCGTGATTAATGTGCAATAAGTTTAACAGCTATAGCATCATACATCATGGAATAAAAATGGCGCCAGATAAGTTTATCTTTGATGGATACATTATGTATTAAACAAAGGTAGGCCTACTTTTGATATGGTAGAATAGCAAGTTATGATGTGTTGCTATAAATGCAAAAACCTTTTGTAAAGGATGGTGGTGATCTATTTGAACCTTCATTCAAAAGTGGTTCTCTTAAAAATAAAATCATCGCTGGATAACTTTAAGAAACCTCACTGAAAGTTATTAATTATTATTACTTTGGGATTATCTAAAAAGTATAAAATTTAGTAAGATTGAAACAAAATCAATTTTCTCAGCAATATACTTGATTAATTAGTGGAGTGAAGGATTAAAATTAAGATATAAACTTACAAAAAATTTGCAGGTTTGAAAAATATTTAATGTAGCATGATTTTGTCTTCATTTATGCATTGTCAGGTTAAAATGGAATTTTAACTTTTCTTTAATTTCAGTATTTTTAAATGCTTATCTCATTATCTAATTGTGCTATTGAACTCCCAACCTGCAAAAATAATGCTTAGGCTATGGTTAGACGATGTGAAGAGCAACTATAGAATCGCATCACCAGTAAGTGGTTTGTCTGCATAGTCTAAACATAGCCGTAGGCGTGCGATGTTTTCAAAAGTGATAGATCACGTGTGATCAATCACGAAATCTAACCAATACCCCTTGTTCTATAGTTAACTCATTTAAACCACTTAAGAATACCCAACCCATGCCCATTATCTGTTCCAGTTTAAGTAAATATGAGCATTTTTAGTGTTAGAAAAGAACTTTACTTCAGGCTTTCTAGTTGATAGTGTAAAATAATAATTTAGTTATAGACTTATCACGAAGCAAAAAAAATAAATAGGATTTGGACAGAAATGATTGCAAAATAGGTTTTTAAAAATTATATCTTTGGATAAAATTGTTAATCTGCACTAGGTATTTGCTTCAAGGTTGTATTTATGCATAACTGATTCAATGATTCTGGAAAAGAAATTGGATTACTGGTTTATGGTAAACCTGTATTAGCTCAATTTAAACTCTTTTCTGAAATTAGTTTAGTTACTCAACCATCGTGAGAGACCGCGACGATATCAAAAGGAGATTTCATTTCAAAATAAATAAGAAAACGAAAATTTATTATGCATGTCATTAGCAAACGAGAGGACTTGGATCTTTATTGCACTTAAATATTCCGAAACGTTATTGGTTCAAATTTGAGATTATGCTGACACTGATTCAAGATTTTAACGTTTACTTACAGAACGATGTTCAGATTACAAAAAGTTATCCTTGTCAAGTTTTCAAAACATCAAAATTGTAAAAGACCTCAATCTCTATTAAAAACCATTCAAATTATGCAATAAATTATCACTAAATGGCATTTTTTTAAAACTTGTGATAGTTCCCATAAATATTTTTTAATCGTTCTTAACTCACAACCTAATTGACATATTTCAAATCTAAAAACACCACAGGATAGAGAAGTTTTTCCTATTTCATTTTCACCATTAATTCGTTTCCTGTTACCAAACTTTTCACATGGCGCGCCTGAGCGAAACTTTTGTGATGTATTTACAAAAAAACAAATTAGTGAGGCTGGGTGTTGCTGCCATAGGTTTAAAATCGCCCTATTATTTCAGCATATTTACCAGTGTCCATACTATGGCACCTCTAGTTAGGTTAATGTTTTATAGGATGCAATGTGCTGTTATTGGTTAAGTGTCATTATAGAAATAACAATCTTGGACATATTGCATTAATAGTGATGAAGGTTTACTAGTGTTTTAGGTTTTGTATGCCAAGAATAAATAGATTTTTTATTGTAATGATTGAAATTTGCGCCATTTTAGTAATTCCAAATAGTTAATTAAGTGGTGTGTCTATGGAATCAATATTTAAAATTCCACTAAATTTCTTTCAATTTATCAAGAATTAAGTATTTTTTGCAATGATTTATAAATATTTTCTGACAAGGTTTGTTCAGTTTTAAGCATTCGGGAAAAATTATTGTAATCAATTCTACGGCTTAGAACTATTAAATACTATCAAAAACACTAATAAATTCGAAAATTTAAAATAAAGGAAAAAAGCTCTTGGGGAATACATTAAAAACATTATTGAGAAGCCAAAGCAGCAGTTCAGAGAACAATGAAGTCGAACATTAACTTCATCAGCAATTTTTAATTCCCGGTACATTTTAGGAACAACTCAATAATTACTATAAATTTTTTAAAGAAATATGTGTTTCTGCAATGAGCCTTATTAAAAAAGGAATTTAAAATAATAATTATTTTGAATAAAATATCAGTAATTCTAAAAGAAACTTGTTCTAGGAAGAATTAAGAAAAACGTAGTGTACATAACATCTTAAAGATTTGTAATATATTGAACAGATTTGAGAACAAATGAATTGAATAGTTTATAAGTATATATCAATTTTGAAATAATATCTGTGAGCAGTTCACTTAAGATCTGCTGTGTTTCACAAATATATTTTTTTGTTGAGACATAAATATTAAATGAGTTTGCACAATATAAAGCTATAATTGGAAAGAAGTTTACCGCAGGCGCTTAGCTATATCAGAACTTCTTCGAGAGTTAGTCATGCAGAACTTTATCAAAAGGTTTACTCGCGGTAAATAGACATTAAACTATTTTCAAAATCGTCTAACCCAATCAGGTAAAATAGAAATTGAATTAGTGATTAATTACTTTTCGACAAATTCAAAAGTCTAGAGATTTTAAGTTATGACAGTACGGTATATAAATTACGTTTTTTACTACAACTTAATAGAACACCTTCAAAGATTATCGTGGGATTATTTCCAAACGTAATGCACTTGATTAAAGAAAATACCATAATTGCAGCGGCATATGCTAGGTGCATTTGTTAGATTCAACATTTTGATTTATTAGCGCCAATATCTCCCTTAAGGAAAATAGGGGTTAGTGGATCAAAGAAGTCAAATGGGTTAAAGACTTCACATGGCGACAAATAAAAAATACTCATATAAAACTACGAGATTTTCACAAAATTCCACAAGTGCTAATGTTATCCACAGTCGACCTATGTTGAGACTGATCAAAGCTGCCTCAACTGTGGCACATCAAACACTGGCTCATGCGCAATCTCGTCACATTTGCTCAATGAGACGTACTCTGATCTATGACGCAGCAAACTAAGATATTCTACCTCCAGGTCCTTCACTTGCGACCTTCTGAATTAAGATGGGATCTAATGAATGCAATAGTAATCAGATGTATGTGTAAATGTAGCTCCCTAGTCATTGATATAGTAGCTGGTTACTATTTAGCAACAGAAATCCTAGTGTTCGTCTTCGAACAAATTACACTATGATTCGGTTATAACTCGTTACATCCGATAAACCATAGTTTGTTGAGTGACGGTCGTTAACTAAGCATCATTATATTTTAAATGATAATAATTCATATTATATATATGTATATATATATATATATATATATATATATATATATATATATATATATATATATAATAAATAGCAAGTTTGCAAAAATACAAAAGAAACAAATTTAAATAATTGATGAAAGCACTCTAAAATCAATAGAACTTAGATCAATGAATGATTGATAATCTTGTTTTGGATTTAGATAACGAAAGATTCCATCATTGAAATAAGATTTTAGAATATACTCGCTTAAGGCATGTTATAGGAATTTTCCTACCACCTTAGATGTTATCGCAAGTATTTAGATATTATATAAAACATTTTTACACATGCAAAAATTCTAATAGGGCTAAAGCAGCAATCAAAACACAGTTCGTTGAAGATATTGAAGAAATTATGAATCAGTTAGAACTGAAGGTTTAATTAAATATTATGGATTATTTTTGGAAATGATTAATTCTGTGAATAATAATAATAATAATAATAATAATAATAATAATAATGGGCCTCAGTGGCCAAAAGGTAGAAGGCTAGACTGGGACCGCGAGGACCCGGATTCGAGCCCGACCCCTGACCTTACCTTGAATGAAAGTGAAAGTGAAACGAAAAGAAAAGGCCCTCAGTCCTCGACAGGCCTTAAATGGTCAGAGGGTGCGAAGAATCTCCGTTCAACAAGCTCTGACTCCACAATGGGGAGCGTGGACTCGAGAAGTGGCAGTATAGGATCCACACAGACCAATGGACAACGGCACAAGTAGACAGATGAGCAGAACAGGATAGCATTGGAGTGTTAGAGAAGAAGCAGACCAGATGAGAGGTGTTATAGAAAGAGAATGTTGGAAGAATGGAAAAAAGAAGAAACAGGATTAGAAGTTACAGAGCAGAGGCTTGCAGGTCAGGTCAGAAAGTTGAACCTGGATGAGAATAAGGGGAAAAGAAGAGCTGTACAGACGAAGCAAAAAGAAAATGAAGAGGCAGATGTAGTAGTGATAGAAACAGCAGAAACCGTGGATGTAGAAACAGAGACAGCAATTAAGGAAAAGATGAAGAAAGAAATAGAAGACAGAAGTAGGTTGCCAGTACCAAGAGGCAAGTTAGCAGTAGAGACAACACAGGTTAACAAAGTATTAGAAAGGATAGATGCTAAGAGCGTAACAGAGATAAACAGGTTAGTGTATGCAGGCGCATGGGAGGTGCTGAAGAATGTAGGCATAGACATGAAGAAGAAAAGACGACATGAAAAATACTGGAGGAACACAGAAAAGTGTGACAGAGAAGGTTGAAGTACTCCCGGTAGTAGTAGGCGCACTAACAGCAGTGAGTAAGAAGCATAAGGGATACTTGGAGAAGTTGGGAGTACCAAAGTGGGGAGGAGCGGTAGCACAGAAGGCAGCATTGTTAGGAACAGCTAGAGTCCTGAGGAAAGCTCTCATACTCCCTGGGAACTGGTGAGTCCCCGAGCTGAGAGGAATACCAGCATGAAGCTGTGCAAAGAAAGAAATAATAATAATAATAATAGGAACAGCAAAAAGCATATAAATTACAATATCACAGGGAGCTTCTTGTAATTTATGTAATAAGAGTTGTGAAATTGTGCCGCCCTGGGGAACGACAATTTTTACCTCAAGAGGATGAGATTGGACGCCATTACTAATAGTTTGTTGAGGTCTATTGGAAAGGTAAGATTCAAGCCATTTATCAAACCAAGAGTACTTATATGGACAATGCTTAGATATCAGCGATGTCAATTTTCCGGAAAGACCAGTGTTGAAAGCAGACGAGAGATCGAGTAAAATGACACGAACAGCAGATTGAGGAGTAGGGTCAAATTTTGACAGTACCCAATCAACAAGATAAATAACAGAATCCGTAGTGCTCCGCTTTGATTGATATACAAAATGTAGGCATTGGATGCACTTTTGAAGCAATGTAGAACAATAGAAGCCAAAAGTTTTTCGAAGTTGCGTGTGGGGACATGCCAGGCAGATTGGACGAAAATTTCTG
The DNA here is from genome assembly GCA_900660155.1 of Hofstenia miamia. Classification (NCBI taxonomy): domain Eukaryota; kingdom Metazoa; phylum Xenacoelomorpha; order Acoela; family Hofsteniidae; genus Hofstenia; species Hofstenia miamia. Next base: position 1,626,667 of record CABFPE010000082.1, read on the forward strand.
TCAAGTGAGGGATCGAGGGATAATTTCTTTAAGATGGGAGTAACATGTGAGTGTTTCCAACAAGAAGGCTGGTATTGGGTCTGAACAGTTTTTTATAGATATTGCAATACGAGGTAGCTAGATCATCATGACATTTTGAAAATACCCATGCAGGTAAGAAATCTGGATCAGCAGCTTTTATGAATTTCGTTTTCTTAAGTACTCTAAATACATCAAGAACAGAAAAAGAGTAGGTGGTTGATATTCCAGGAATAAAGTGCTTAGTGTCTTTGTGAAGTGACGAGTTGAATCTAGTGAAGAATACATTGAGTTCATCAGCACTATCGCGGGTAATGGAAGTGTGTTTCGGCTTGTTTCGGCTTGCTTTTATTGTAATCAGCAATAAGGCTGTGGAATATCTGAAGAATTTTGAGTGATATCTGAAAAAGACTTATCGATTTATGCGCCTTTGAATGGCGTTGCGTGTGCGGTTATCTCTTGTAAGGAATAAAATTATTATATCTCTAATATATTAAATATTATATATATATATATATGAATATATATATATA
>CABFPE010000082.1:1627455-1639810 GCA_900660155.1 Hofstenia miamia
AAATATATATATATATATATATATATATATATAATAAATACTTATGAATCAGAAATGGTGAAAAATCGCAACATATCAAATAAAAGGTAGCATAGATAGTTGTTCTACGTGGTGAAAACCGTTATTTTCAGCACGAAGGAGCTCCTGTGCGATGGTCATGCAATGGTTGATGCCTTGGTTTCAAGCAAATTGCTACACCCTCCTTACGATCTAAATATTATAGAGAATGCCTGGATAATGATGAAGCGAAAGGTGGCTGAACTACGACAAGATTTGAAAAAGAAGATTGTGTGGACACATAAAGTTACACCTGAATAATGTCGATCATTGGTGGAATCCATGCCACACCGAATACAGTCTGTTTTGTTTGCCAAAGCCCTGCATACAAAATGTTAACTGCCAACAACCTTTTTTTCCATGTTGTTTGAGTTTTATTGCTGTTGATTGTAAATTAAATTGTGTGTGTTGTTGTATTTGTGGTATTTTTCACATTTTGCTAAGTCATTATCCGGGGCTGTATATATATATATATATATATATATATATATATATATATATACATATATGCATAAACGTACTGAAGAAAATAGATAATAGAACATTGCATGGACATACATTCTACCCGTTACATGTAGATATCTTAATGAAATTCATATAAATGTAAACATACATACAGTATTTGTTCTTAAATACAAATACAAGGATGCAGAAATAATTTTCTAGTTTGAATTGGCATTAAAATATTGTGTAATTTTGCTCGTTGCATCCCTTTTCTCGTTATATCCGACCTCGTATTATTTAAATAATGAATTTCAATCATATCATAGTGCATAACCTGAACCGCAAAACACTCTGTAGGAATATGTATTATTAATTACACCGAATAAATTGTGCATTCAATAGCAAATAAAAATATATATTTAATGTTATTTATGAAACAATCGCGATTTTTCGAAACAAATTAATAAGAATGCACCGATTAATCAGCAAAGCATATACATTGAGTAAACAACGAATTCCTTGATTTTATTTTATGTAAATTAGAATTTAGGGATGCTTCGAATCGAAATTTGGTTGTACTTTTCCCTGTTCTTGAAAAACGTGACATCGTTAAACTTCTTCTTCAGTAGCAATTTTTTTACGATTTTACTTCGAATTTTACTTCTAGATCATTTGTAAGATGTTAGGCAGATAACACATCAATTTGAATTTGATTGCATGTATAAGTACACCATGAGGACCAGTATTTTGACTTGCTGCCAAAATTGAGGTTACTTAGAACTCAGTCAAATTAGGCCACTCGACATGCAATATCAATGTGAAATGATGATAATAATGCAAAACATAATTGATAAATGAATATATTTTTAGACTTTGAAATATTTGTTTTCGTGTCTCGAACATAATTACAACTACAACACAAATGCATGGCACAATTTTATCACATCTAATTGAAACCTATACAACAAGCCTGCAAATTCTCATCAATTTTCAAATTACCCCTCCGCATTACACAAAGTAAACAATTGAAATAACATAGTGCCAAGGGGTATTGTAGAATTTGAAACCTCACCACGTGAATATTTAGTTTATTCTTACTATTGATCTGTTATCATAATTTATTCAATTCAAAATCTATTGTTATCTTGCCAACACCCTATGTTCCACTCGATAAATTTACATGAACATTATAAATAACCAGACTAATTTTTCCACATTATTTTTAGTAACTGTCACTTGAAGTAAAACTGAAAACTGACAAAATTGAGCGAATACTCGCCATTTCAAATTCATTTGGTAACTCCACGCCATTCAGAATTGTTTTCAGCCAATACAATAAGTGCTAATTAAGCCTCACGTGCCACGATCAAATTTGTCTTAATTATTTAAATTATTATTGTTGTATAGTTCTTGCTTAAGATTAGATGTAAGACTAATATAGATGGCAAAACGCTTTGAAAGGCATATTATCATTATTTTTAATATACTAGAATACACATTTATTCCTTGTCAAACTTAATATAGAGCACATTGCTTAACGTTTTCGACTATAATCCGTAATATAAATTTTGAAAAGAAAATATTACATGCTTTAAATCTTATTTAAAACAGCCTAATATACCAAAAAGTATTAGAATATTCTATAAATCTTTGAAAGATTTAAGTAAAGATGATGATTGTATATCTGCAAATATGACAAAGGAAATGGCGTCCCAAATATGGATAAAACTACATACATTAAAAAATGGAGGATAATTCAAAGGTAAAGAGAGATTTGAAAAAATACATGTAATAATCTCATTTATAAAGAAAGGAAGTTTAATGAAAGTGTTATTTGACATGCAAAGAAATAAATTAATAAGCAAAAAGATTTATAACTTTATTAGAAGTGTCTGCGGACAACCTGCAATATTAGATGCTAAAGTACATAAAAGGCAGAGTGACCCAGCTCTAAGACCATTATTATCACCATTAAATACAATCTGTCTAAATGGCTTGATTTGTTGAAACCATTTATTCTAAAAAATACAATTTGAAGGATTCATTTGAATTTGTAGAAAAATTAAACAATTTCTTTAAAGTATATCCAGAGGAAGCAAAATTTATGGTCAATAATTTTTTACAAACATACCTATCAAAAAAACTATAAATCATATATTGAATATAATCAATGAAGATGAAGTTCCAATTTTACATCAATCGCTTAGAACATTATTGGAATTGTGTTTACGCAACATTTGAAGAAAATAGATAACCGCAGAACTACCTGAAAAATATCATTAATGAGGAATTGAAGAACATTAATTTAAAGATAAAACCGAATAAATCAAATTTAAAATTGATATATTAGCAATAACATTTCATCCATCATATGAAAATTAATGAATCCAAGAACATCATGAAAATTAGCAAATTACTAAAGAAATCGAAAATTGTTACTATTTTTATCAATTAAGACCTTTGGCTTGTTTCAAAATAAAGATTATATTCTACCAGCGTTAGCCTCATCAATAGAATATTCATATAATTGTGAGTTGAGATGTCCGTGGAAAGCCATAGATCGGTGAGATTGTTCGACATATAAATGGACATCTTCAATCTGAAGTACTTACGCATATTCATAACATCAACTTGGACAATTTTAGAATAATCAAACACATTAAAATATCTGAACCCATGCTAGTTAAAGATCACGAAAAATCAAAGCTATTAAATAGACAGAAGAACATAAGATCACTTTATTTGTATTAATTAATTATTGTAGTATATTGCAAAATCTGTATCTTTTTCCAACAAATTTTATTACTTCTGAAGATTAAATTATAGTAGAAAACGTTAAGCAATGTGTCATATTCGAATTAATGTAAATCTTAGCCAAATATGCTTCAAATATATGTATAGTTATAATATTTCGCTATGTAGCCCAAAACGCTTAAAGAGCGTACTAGCGACATGTCAAGGCGTACATAAAAAAATGCTGTATGACATTGGGTGGTTTTGATTCGTTATATTTATTAAAATTCGAACTATATTTTTACAATATACCCTAAATTTGCCGACTTTCGGAAAAATTATTCACTACATTGTTGATTAAATTAGAGCTACACTTAAGCTGCAATTCTCAAAAAAATTTATCTTTATTCTAAAACATTGCTTCAAATAGTAGTCTTTATAACCATTACCACCACTACAGCGTAATTATATTTTTGACAACAAAAAATCTTGCTGGCACATAGCGACATATATATATATATATATATATATATACATATATATATATATATTTAGAAATTTTCCTACTTTGATAATAGGCCTAAACCAATAGTATTTTCTTTCTTAATTTACAAAAAGTTTTAAAATTTTTTGCATATTAAAGCCAATTATTAAGAAGAATGAGACAGAAAATACAATAAAATTCTATGTTCTAATGGAGTTGATGTCTATTTGAAGATTCTCAATTAAAAATAATTACGGTGTCATACATTTTTAATGTCGAATGTACATTCGCATCGCAAATGCTTTAATGAATTTTGCTTTCTATCATCTAACTTCAGGGAAACTAGAAATTGTGAGTACAAGACAGCAGGATAATGCAACGAAATTGCGATATAAATTTATTCAAAGTATGCACTAGTTAGACAATTAAGCTTACTCTGGAAATGCATTTAAATTTTCCCAATATTCTTCAAATTATTAGGTTACCACTGTACAGACATTTTAAATCACAACCTACACATAATCCTACGAAACGCATACAAACCAGAACAAGTACTCAAAATGTAACTCATAAATTTGATATCTGTTTACAAAGATTGCTAAAATTTTTCAACATATATGCATTGAATGCTTCTCTCAGGAATACATATTTGCCCAAGCCGACACAATAGGAATTTCAAGATCTAACCAAGACCAATCAAACAATTCGGCACTAGAAATTTCTTGTCTAAAGCAAAACGTAATATAGGATGCCATGCAAATATTTTAGAAATGTCTGCATTTAAACTGAGTGAAACTAATGTTGTTATTAATTTCTATATATATATTATGAAAGATTTATTCCGCAAACATGTTTCGCTACATACGTATAGCTTCGTCAGTGCATATATAGAGTATAGAGGGAAAGTTTAGAAAAGTTTAAGAATGCTAACATGGTTTAATTGTCTATTTAAAAGTTTTTTACGTTGTTGTTTTATTAATAATGCTTCAGTGATCTTGGTATGTTTGTTCTTTGTTAATATTTTAAAATGATCTTTTGTTGCTTGGTGATGATGTAAGTAAATTTCTGATGTTAGGTGACCTCTTAGGTGTTCTTTAATTCTAATTTCCAAATGTCTTCTTGTCTCCCCGATGTATGAGGCNTTAAATGATATTTTGCTAAGACTTAGCATATTATGAAAGATTTATTCAGCAAACATGTTTCGCTACATACGTATAGCTTCGTCAGTGCATATAGAGTATAGAGGGAAAGTTTAGAAAAGTTTAAGAATGCTAACATGGTTTAATTGTCTATTTAAAAGTTTTTTACGTTGTTGTTTTATTAATAATGCTTCAGTGATCTTGGTATGTTTGTTCTTTGTTAATATTTTAAAATGATATATATATATATATATATATAAATATATACTGGGGTAAGGCCCGAGCAGGAGCAGGGCATACGGGATCTGAACATAGATTGATTATTTGTTGTTGTTCGAGGATCATAAACTAGCATATTACATAAAATATTACACTAAGTCACATAAAACTCATGGTCTTCATCCATTTTAAAGAGTTCCATTTCACAGTTATATTCTGATAATTGATAAAAATATAGTACTTATGTGCACTAATAAATAGTTCTTGTTTTTATGAAAAAAAATATCTTGAAATTTTAAGCAATTAATCAAGAGAATTTCATCTTGAAACACTGCACTTGAATGATTAATCTATTAAAATGTACTTGAGAAATTACATTTTAGTATAAAGAGAATAATACTAGTTCAATATATAAGAGATTTAATCTAAGAAATAATAATTTTAAAAAGAATATATTTTAATGATACATATAACGCAAAATCATTTCCTTTGGTTTGTGGCAGTGCAAGATTTTACCTGTATTGTATAAATTCCATGCTCACAATCTCCAAAAGCAGGCTCACAATTTCAGTTATGCAAATAATTTAATTAAATGTAGCGAAATTTCCTTGTATATATGTGTTGCAAATTTGCAAATACATGTGGTTTTTGATGAAATAATTAAATTATGATCTTTTACTTAAATGTACAAATACATATTTGAATGAAAATAAATAAATACTTGTGCCTAACTAATATTACTAATTTCTTACACTTTGAGATTCAATTTTGCATAAATTATTCCCATATATCATTATTGAATTATAAAAGGTTTTCAAATAAGAAAATAATATCCCAAAAAAAAAATTAAGTTTCTACTTTCATTAAAAAATTCATTTACTGGGAGAAAAGAGATTTCTTTTAAGAGATCGTAAGTGGCAATGTGGGAAGCCTAAGTTGTTAACTACAGCAAACGTTCCATATCGTTTGAATTGAATTATTAATGTAATATACGTATTTTATAATGTCATACAAGCAGTGCAGTGTAGTGTTTATTTAACCCTTAGACGACAATTGGGGTCCTTTGGGGTTAAAGTATTTTCATACTGTTTAATGTGTTGTCAATTATCGTTGAGGTTTGATGCACGATTTGTAAATGAATTGACAAAACTTGTTGATAATTACACTGAAAACGGGGCTTAACTATGACTTAATAGTTGTAAAATTAAACTTCTCAGTAACAAAAGTGCTTAATTTGTTGTTTGCCGTAACTTCATTGATGGTTGTTATGACAATCTAAGTTATGTTTTAATAACATTTAGCTATGGGAATAACGGGCACGGGATAACCAATGGGTCTATTTTTATGGGTACGAGCTATGGTCCTTGCACAGGCTTTGTCCTAGTATATATGAGTACATAAATTGCCCTAAAAATGGCGAATTTTTCAAATTTTCGCTTATACGTATTTAGCGTTAATCACCAATTTGAAATGAAAAAAGTAGTTTTTGCTTCAAGCCTATATTTTTATATTTAAATATTGTAAGTAGTAATACACAAAAAAATTTAAGGAAATTTGATTGAAAGCCTTTTTATGTATATTGCGCTTAAAATTGGCACTAAATTTGTAGATTATATTTAACGCCAGATATAAGCATCACTAAGATATTTAGTGGCAGATATATATATGTATATATATATATATATATATATATATATATGTATATTACTAATTTTCAACAATTTGTTTAGTAAAATGCATATAAATACTTTGAACTACAACTTTCCATAAGAGAAAATTATAAGTGCAAATGCTATGACGTCCATCTAAGATCTAGCAAAAAACTCAATGGCTATCTTTTTAAAAGACAATGCTAATCTCGTTTAATTTAAGAGCATTATTTTCGACAATTGCATTCCTTCTCTAAAATTAGCTTACTTTTAAAGTTGAGGAAGCTATATTACTTATAATTTTATTACAATTATGTAGAATCAAGAGAACATTTTGTAATTTCTGAATTTCTTTATAACAACAATAAATATTGAAAATTAGCGATGGAAAGCTGTGGAAGCGAATGTGAAATTGTCAAAATGAGGAACCTTAAAAATTCAGTGAATTGACAAGCGCAAGCGTAAGCGGCATAAGTGGCGCAAAAAAATGATAAAAGGCGAGCGGCAATAAGCGAGGGTTAAAAGCACCGCTTAGTGAACAATAAGATCGCGTCAGAAAACAATACCAAAGTTTATTAAAATAAATGCACTTAGACCTGCTGCTAGTTTCACAATACTAAATAAATTTCACAAACTACAGGAAAAATTCAATTTTCAATTTCAGCATTGTATACTGCTAGTTTTAACGAATTTTTATCTCAGTAATACCGATATTACTCATTATATTTAAAATTAACAGCATCTAGTATATTGCAATTAAAATGTTGGGTGGGGTTGCTAGTAAACTTTATTCAATGGCGACTAATTACAAACAGCTAGAACAGCATAATTATAAGAAAAACGTTTTCAAAGATTACCGCTTTTTGGTGTCATTGCATAAGCCTAATGCAAACAGTTTATATTTCTTGATTATCGTAAACTTAGAAGTAAATGAAAATTTTCAGCTTTTTATGAACCGGTTTTGGATTGCGTTATCACTTTTGAATGAAAAATTTACAAAGATAACAAATATAACAAACAAAATGTATTATGATATATTAAAATTTTAGAATCCCTTCATAATTATCCGATAATGATAGGAATTTAGTAATTCTAGAGCCTCAACTAAAACTGGATCTAAGCTTGAACGATGGTCTGTAACAGTTAACTCTGCAGAAAAGAAACATCTCTCTGATTGACCACCACAGTTTGAACTAAATTAATTTGAAATGCAAGCATATACAATTGATTTTTTATGTATTTTCCGGAACCTCAATATGATGTGACTAGTAACGGAAATATCACAATCCTTGTAACATGGGAACTCACTACGCAAATCACAATTAATGACACAATGTGAGGGTTTGAGATATTCTAGAGTCTATCTTGGAATAAGTCACAATCAACATTCAATCCAGAATCATAAGAAATGGGTTTTGAGCAGAGATGTTTACAGCTTCATGCATGTGATGCATAGTCCACTTATCAATATCTAAACGTAAAGAATGTCTAAATTTTTTCTCATCTGAAGTGTTAACAGGGAAAAAACTAAAATGATTGAAAGTAGGATCCAAAAATATCATTTCGGATCGCATATAAGTTGAGTAATTCGATCTGACCAAAACTTTTTCCAAACCGACATCGCAGCTGAATCGACCCAATTCTATCTCTGATGTAAACATCTGTCTTAATTTATGCACATTGTGCAATTATTTCTTTCTGACCCTATTCTACATTAGTATTTTTATTGTTTTTTTTAGCATTCTAAGCAGATATTCTTTTATTCTATTCCATTATTTAAAAGGAAAGTGAAGATAGTAAACCTAAAATTCATAAGCGCTATAAGCGATAGCGCAAAAGCTCAAGCGGTTATAAGTGCAAGTTGAAAAAGCGAAAGCGACGATAAGGGAGAATTTATTAAGCTATCAAATCACTGCCTAAAATGCAAGGTCGCAATATAAATACCTAAATGACTAGCATACTACAATAATAGATGGAATTACCTGAATGCGACATGCATTTTTGTTTTTGTTCATTTACAACAGAGAGTCAGAAGTAATCAAGATTGACATATGTTTGCATATAAATTTGCACATGTTGCCATAGTGCATAGCCTATTTTAAAAGCCTAAAAAAATCATTGGTGTATGTTATTTAGACCAAACCCGCAGCTTTTAAGCAAAAAGAGTAATTATCAACCAGTTTTGATGTCCTCATACTTCAATTGATATGTTTCGTTCAGGTAAATAGAAGACATCCACACTTTAATACTGTGAGAATAATATAAATATACAAACAGCCATCAGATTTTCCTGAATTCTATTTTCAAAGTCAAAATAAGCACCTGAGAACAAAGTTTTAGAAACACCTGCAACCCCCTATCTGTAGAAAATTAAAATTCTGTTTAAAAAAATTACAAGATTAATCAATTTTGCCTGCACATATTTGCAAGAAATATCCTCTAAATCGAAAAACCTCTCTGTGATGACAATGTCAACAAATACAGTTTTCAAATCCTCAATGCAATAGTGTCAAATTTCAAATATTATGCCACTTGAAAAGTGCATCTAATTAACTTCATTGAAAAAGTAAAAGTACATAACTGGTGCCATCTTTCTTTATTTTAACCATTGATTAGCAGGGCAAAATAATAGCATCCTACTGTTTATTAATAGCAATTGCAAAATAATACAAATAAACTTCTGCTAAATTTCATGAATTAATAAATACGTTTATAAATAACAATTTAGATGCAAAATAACATTGAAAATGCATTTTCAAAATTTTTAAAAGAAATATCATTAATTAATAGATTCCATCCACTTAAAGTAATAATAATAGACGTCTCATTAAAATTATGGGGAATCCATTTTTATAATTAAAATTATATTAATCAAAGGAATTTGCAGCAATTTAAGGACTTCAATTTAATTAGAGATTTCCGTTTTTTGACATCTGAGATGATACTTCTTTCTGCCAGGTAGCAGGTAGAGCTAAGCATCCATAAAAGTTGTTAAATCAAAATTTGTTTGTCTGAGAAATAAGCATCATTAATATTTTATTAGTTTTTGGGGACGAATAGGAAAGCAATTTATTCTTTTGGAAATTTCGCTTCGCTCTACCCATAAACCTATTTAGATTTGTGGTTGCTATGGCTTCAGAATGGTATTAAAAACTTCATTTACAGAAACAAAGCATAAATTAGCAATAGTTGTAACAATATAATTTATCACCTACTTATCAACATTTCATTTAATATCATATAAAGAAACACATTTAAATCATGATGAGACGAAGGTTTTTGAAATTTTTCATTATTTAACAAAGTTGCGAATTCTCTTGGAACAATTTTTCAAGTAATTTAAGACTATCTTTAAAATTGTTTGTTCTTCCAAATATTAACAATAATTGAAATCAGAACTTCCAAAAAATGTTAATATTGGTCCCTGTCCCTGTTTGGTTTCGGTATCTCTAGTGTCTTTAATTTTGCTACCATATATCAACTTAGAAATTGTTATGTTGAAAGAAAATATTACAAAATACAAAAAACTACAATATGTTGCTGAAATTTACACAACAAAGTAACTACTGAAATCTATATTAATTGTATTATTTCTAAACAAGTGAAATGATTAATGCTTAAAATACTAGAGTCAGAGTTCTTGGTATTGCAAACATATACATGTAGGTATCTAGTACCGAAAAGGTTAGTTCCTGTGCCGTCCTTTATCTGATGCCGAAATCTTACATTTGTACTGCGGGACCAGATACGACATCGTGACTAGATAGGGGTCCTAAATGCCCCTAAAAATTTGCATTCAGGCTGGGGAATTCGAATCATAGGGGAGATCAGCGTATAACGGGATAACGACTGCAATAAGATTTGCTAATTTCAGCTGGACCGAGCCTCGGGAATTTTTGGAGACTCATATAAGCTAACTCACGTGAGTCAAATTTTAGCTGTTAGAAAAATCTATATTTTTCCTGCCCCTGCGATTAAGTGCAAAATTAGTTGCAAGATTCAGCATTTGACATGTGGACTAATGAACGCTTAGTATCCAGTTAGGACCGAGTCTCTCCTATAACATTTGCGGCGTTACAATCAATAATATTCAGATTCTACTATAGTTATAGTTAGAATTGTTCACAAATATATATAAAAAGTTAAATGAATTATATCCTGATTTCCATATTTCATAACAAATAGGTATTATTAAAACATGTCCATTAAATTGTCAACTATATGTAAAATTTTGAGTCAAAATTAGCAAAGGTAGAGTTGCTGCAATTAAGAGCAAGAATTTATATTTGAATGAATCGATAAAATAAGTTGATAAGGTTGTGTATGTGGCACTCGAACCAGGGACTAAATAAGCAACAAGGGTGCTCCAAATTTGAGAACTGTATTTTTATGTTATATTTTGACCAAATTTGGTTTTTCAACAAATATAATCCAGAACCTCAAACCGTAACATAGCTTTAACAAGGGGAAGCTGGGTCCCCAGTCATATTAACAAGATAGGCTGAGTATCCCTGAGCACCCCTCGAGTTCACCCTGACCGGAGCATATCACTACCACAGCAATTCCGTTTCAAATCAGAAGATTTTCCTAATACATGGGTTTGCTGTGTGCCTGAATAGATTATGTTCTATTATTGAAGACACGTTTGATTAATATATCAAAAAGAAAATATTAAGGAAGTGACTATTAAATGTCACTGATTACATAGAGCTTTCAAGAACACGAGAATGGCTACTACAAGCTTCTTTGATTCTATTTATAAATGTATTAACTATTTAGAATTCCAAATTACCATTTTTGTTCTGACATACCATTCTCAGGAACAAGCTTTGATTGCAATGTACTTTACATTTTCTTCTTAACTCATTTTTATTCATTCCTACATCCAGCTCAATTACCTACACATTGAATTTGCAAAGTGTGATTTTGATTTCACAGGGCTACATCAAAAAAAGGCATTCCTGTAGTTTTCTTGCAATTAGCAGACATATAATAGAATGTCGATTTACATATATTTTTATAGATATTGTATGTGGGTGAATTACTGAACTTTAAGGTAGTATATAATTTATTATTCTTATGGATGCAAAGTGCTGGTTTTCCACTGAAATCCTTTGAAGGATGCGCAGCAATATCAGTTGCTAAATGTTAAAATACTACAATTATATTAATCGATTTTGCAAAAAACTTAATTACAGAATATAAATGAATGTTAATTAACAGGTAAATGACTTCCTTAGAATTTAGTAGACTTTCTTTAGTGTTGAATGCAAAAAGCAATTATATTACACATTCGCAAGTGAACAGTAAAAAATTGTCTAATCGCAATCAATGACCTTGAAGTAATTAATTCGAATGCCACAAATATGAAAAAACGAGAACATTAAAGGAATTGTTTACAGTTTTCGCAGATAACCATTTAAATATATAAAAGATGGCTTATGTTATGGTGTAAACACTCAGAAATGTATCAAACTTTTTTTAAGAAATTTGTAAACTATTGGGTTTAAAATAAGGCTATGAGGTGTCTAAGAATATACCAAGCAATTCTAGTGATTCGCAAGGCATTTGAAAATATAGTCAAATTTATATATATATGTATATATATATATATATATATATATATATAT
>CABFPE010000082.1:1647246-1673293 GCA_900660155.1 Hofstenia miamia
ATAATCTCGAATATTGTATTTCTTGACTCAAAATGGGGATCTTAAATGGCAATTATGAGAGATTTTGCATTCACGATAAATTGGCAGACATCTGTCTTCGACATAAGTCGTGAATTACTGCTAACACCAGCAATTCTGATGTCTATACGTATGTACTTTAATATTGATTTTTGAATGCCAATTAAATAGGTTACATTTACATCATAGCGTAACTGAAACCCGATAGAAATCGATATGAAACCAAGCATTAGCGCATAACAAGCTTCTCCGGTATGTCTAGTGGAATTTTAGCACTTTCCCTTAGACATAAGCAACATTTTGAATTTTTTATGTATTCTAAAAATATTATGTATTTTGATAAAGTAGTCCAATTATATCCTCAAATTTTATCATCAGTGCTTTTAAGCACGGGGACACGATGGGTTGATTAAAAAACATATATTTGTTTGGAAATAAATTGATTGAAGGACGTATCGCTCTGTTTTATGTATATGATGTTATTAACCACATTTCCACTAGTGTTACCTTTACGTACCAAACCGATTTGTCCGCATTTTGAACAATTGCAAAAAATATTGAAAGTTTTTCACATGGACACATCTACTCGATAAACAATAAAACTTTTAGAAGACTTTTAGAACATCATTTGGTGGATACGAGATGGCAGTCAGCAACATTTAAAAATGGTGTTTTATAAGANTCTTAAAATAGTTTAGAAGACGTATAGAAGACGTCTAGAAGACGTATAGAAGACGTTTAGAAGACTTTTAGAACATCATTTGGTGGATACGAGATGGCAGTCAGCAACATTTAAAAATGGTGTTTTATAAGACATTTAGAAAACGTACCTTAAGATGTCTTACAACGTGTTATACCATTATAAGACGGGTATAAAACCTTTTATTTTTTGTTTATTGGGTATGGGGTAGGACCCGCTCATAAAATGATAAAGATGTGTGGCAAAACATGTCGTTATGTCTGAATTACATGCAAATAAAAATATTTTTCTTTGAGAAGTATGGCTTTTGTAAAAATATTCAAATTATGTCCATACCTACTGTTCAGATAATGATGCAGGTTAATGCCCATGGTGCCAACAACTACCTTGAAATATTTTGTTTTTTGAGGAAGAGCTGTGTAAGTTCTTTACAGAGATGCCGTGCACAAAGTCAGAGGTTGTCGCGCAGTAGACAAATTTAAGACGACAAAGAAAGAGGAGACAATTATCTGTATTGCAGTGTTTTTAGATTTTAAATATCTTCATAGTTCGTGAGTTAAAAGCGTTTAAAAATTTTTTGTTAGAGTCCACACAGATTTTGAAGAATTCCTAGAGAAAATAGGGTTAATGGCATTGATGGAAAACTATTATACCTTTACGAAAAAAATTTGCACATTATCAGTTATATTTGGTCCCAATCCAGTCTCTGTTCCGAAATTTTGTTTTGGTCCCACTCCCGAAAATTTAATTTGGTCCCGGTGGTAATCAGCGTCTTTAATATTGCTATCACACATAATTTTTGAATTGATATAATAAATGTGAAGTGTAACCAAATATAGCAAACTAAAGCATGTGATTGAAGCTTAACACATCAAAGTAACTTGTGAAATTAATATTAAGCGTATTATTTTTAAGAAATGGAATGCTTAATGTATGATATACTAGGGTGAGAATTCTGGATATTTTGCCATATAGGCATTTGATCCCCAACCATTTGGTGCCTATCTCGTCCCGTATCTGGTACCTGGTCCCGGAGTATTATTTTTAGTCCCGGAATCTGGCCCAGGCCATGTGGAATCAGATAGGGGAGCGGAACCACGTAACGGTTCCGCACAACTTTTCTTATCATTTGTTCGATCTTTGCTAGTGATTTCAAGAATATAACCAATTTCTTCGAACATGTACATCTAATGTTTAAGGGTTTGCAGCCACTATTCTCAATCTACTTTAAAAATTAAAATTTAGGCTTAATAGTGGTTATGCGTGTCTAAGTTCAATGGAGGAAAGTGAGAATTGTTATGTTTGGGTTCTGCTATGCTTATAAATTTCTGATTAAAAAATTTTCTTAAACCAACTAAAACATTACTTTCTGTGACTTAACTTTTTAAAAGAAACATTATGAATGTATAAATTATATACTATAATTTATCTCATGTTTAAGTCAAAGTTTCATACAAAGCTATTGATATGGTAAACAACAATATTGAATATACATCTGTTCCTTAAAATTTAAAACGTTTCTTAGTGCTTTGTGTTGGTATGTTGAGCATAGTGTATATATTAATACACAAATGAATTTATTAAGGCAAGAATATTTATTTGGACGGTCATTTCGCAAGCCTAAGAAGTAGATATATTATTAGTGGATTCAATGGTTAATTCTATCGCTGTAAATTTCTTTTAAGGCTAATTTCATAATTTTAACGCAAATGGGCAACTCTTGGTAGATCATCATAGATTTAAAAGTAAGACACATTGTTAAACTCTTGGATGTGCCATCCTTGGAAAATCATTAAGTAACTTGCTAATGCTATCATTTGATTAATTTAAAGTGTAAATTTGATAGTAAACATATAGAGAAAGATACCATAAATTCCAAATTACTGAGTTAAATATGTATGCAAAGTATAAACCATGCTTAGACTTCTAAGTGGTTTCTTACTAATAAAGGATGTGTGTAAATACTGAATCAATATTATTTCGTGCTTAGCATAAATTCGAAATATTTCATCCCAGACTCTGTTCATGGAGTAATGCTTCCGTTGACACGCAGTTAATTTATTACAAATGTTCAATACAGAGATGAAAATGTGACGGGGCGAACATGTATGTCGCAATGTTTGTATTTTTGAACCGGAAATTTCAAATGAAAATGTAGAAAAAATGTGTTTGTTCGCATTACATAATGAATAAGATTTGTCTTCTAGTAAGACAGCAGAGAATCTAAATTTTATACTGGTGGTTGCATAATTTCCGTTGAAACATAACATCAAACGTATTTACCATAACTAAGCGCAAAATTAGGCAGAAGGATTTTTATTTCTATTATTCTTCAGGAAAATTAGATATTTCAAGAAGAGACATTTATGAAAGTGTCCTAAATTACAATATTTTGGGCTGCACATTTCCTACCGTTCATTCTTAAATTTTTTGCCGCTGACAGTCTAGGGTAAAACCGTAACAGACACTGACAGAAATCAGCATTTGATAAGAAAAAAATTATCTAATGCACTATATCATATAAACATACCAATTTATAGCCTGATAAAATTATTTTTGTTATTGTATGATAAATTACAATGTCAACATTTTCATCAAAAGAATCTATTTCATTAGAAACATTTTCTTTACATGTTGCTATTAAAATATTTTTCTCATTAAGTTTAATAGGTTTTTGGTGCTCCAGAGACTTATGAATAGACATTTACTGCAAGAAATTGGCTTTTCCCTAACACGAAACTAAGAAAATCACTTCAAAAATTGCAATTAGCAATATGTCTCCAAAATATATTTAGATATTTCGGAAATATGATTTTTTTAAAAATTAGTGAGATGAATATCCACAAGGAATTTGAATATAAAACAAAAAACGGTAGCTTTTTGCTCAAAAACCGTCTACTTTGAAGTACAATGGTTGAATTGACATGCTAAGAGTTCATTTCCACATTATATGCCACAGTTCACAGCGTGCATCTAATTATAACTGACTGGCATGTTTTGAATTCTTTTGGGAATGTGCCACTAACACCATTTAACTGGTGTAAGAATGATTTAAAAAACTGTAAACAATGTTTATTCATAGCTATTTATTATACTTGCTTAATTTTTTTGAGTGAAAACACGCAGCCAGACGATTCCATTTAAGAAACCTTGTCCAATGAATTAAGAGAGCAAACATGACATTTAATTGAAAAGAGCTTCCAATTTTAAAACCAAAATATTAAATTAGCATTTGAATAAACGGTTGACAACTACAATAGTTGTAAATTTTGGGTTTTAAATAAATAATACGTATTTTCCAATCATTGCCATAAATACATTTTAATTATGTATTTTACACAAATTTTATTATCAATAGTAATGCTCAAGCTCTGTCTATTAAAAGTATTTTTAAAATTGAATCACATAATTAATATCCTTTAAAAATCCGACATGGAGTAATGTATTAATTGAATATTAATAATCTATTACATATAAACGAAGGACGACATCCCATGAGTTATATGTATATAGGCATTTAGGAGCTGGAAGTAGGTTCGGTCAGGTTAGAATTATAATCACCACTTTCCTATTAGAAAATGACAATGTGAGCTTAGCATGCACCCGACTCTGACCCAATAAATATTTACTACCCAAATCCGACTCAACCCGAAACATAGACCTTTATTCGCGATATTCAACGTTTTGCATCGCTATCCAATCGAATGATTATTAATAGCATCAATTTTCTGATAGGTTAAACATAGCCATTTATTGGTATGACTTTACGTCCTAGATCTTTTCAAATCGAGTGGTGATTAACATCACCGTGGCCATAATGATGCGGGGCGAACCAGACAGGAACAAAAAATTCAGTTTTATCGATACATATTATTTTGCTTCAATAACTTGTTTAGGTATAGCTACGAAGTAAATTAAAATGGACTCACTTGGCTAATTGTGGAAAAATTAAATTTCGTGCAATTACAGGAGGATAATAATAAGTACAATATGTCATATCAAAAGATGATGCAAAGTCATATGTTCAATTACAATCAAGACCTGTTATGCCTAAATATTGCTGTTCAAGCTGTGTTTCCTACGTTGATCTAGCTCCATCCCAAAGTCACTCATTGGTTGAAGAAAAAAACTGGCGCATTTTAGCCTATATCTTAGCAGAATCTCCAGAAGTTAAATATTTGCAAACAACTGGATTCGAAATTTCTCTTAACATATTCAACTTCACTTTAGGAAGTGAATATATTTAAACCAACATTTTGTAAAAAATATTGCTTTAATTATAATTAGCTAAATATATCCTTGTAAGAATGATCATTGTTAATTGAAAATAAACAAATCTAAATTTTATCATATTTCTGAATAGACGAAATTACCAGTTAGTAACAGGGATAAAAAATTAAGCTTTAGCAATTTTTAAACTATTTCACATCAATTTACTTCAAATGGCCTCTAAACTATAAGTAAATTCAGTGAGCTGCTTTTAGCAAACAATTGATTTGGTAAAGATTAAATTAAAGGATTGAGTTAACAGAAGTTAATCTATCAAAGTGCCATTAACTTTGTTGATAAGTGATTTCCACGTAAATTTACAACATCTAATTATTGGTAGGCCTAAACAAAATTGATCGTATTACTTCATTAATTGAAAACTAGCTTTGGTTAAACACTTGCAAATAAAGATTCAGAAATTCCATAATCGCACCTTTATAAATAATGTGGAAACTATATAAATTGAAACTAATTTTTCTATAAAATTCGAAGCACTTGAGCTACGCTGGGTAAGCAATATTTAAGTTTCAATGCGATTCAATAATTATAGAATAAGAAGATATTAAAACATATATGCAAAGTATCCAGATATGCAAGCTCCTATCTGTCAACAATTTTGATTAAGGCATTGCAGTGAGCATTCAAAAACTGATATTTTAAATGCCTCTTTGACAAAATATTNTAACTAGTATTTGCTTTAAACACTTAAAGAAGTTTATAACATTGTCATTTAGAAAATATCTTATTATAACTTTATAACTTAGATAAAACAAATAAGAAGACATAAAATTCAATTGGAAAATTATATTAAATTATGTTTATTTTTATATACAGTTAATATAATTGAGATTTGAAATGTTATTGTTATAAAATTACCTGAGAAAAAATAGAGCTGTCAAACTATTCATGCTGAAGTACCTTGCTATCAATGAAATATTATGTTTCTCAGAAGAGTATATTATCATAACCAATAAAACGCAAACATTCTAGAGCCAATGAAATTGATTCTAACGATTAGTGGCTAATAGCAGAATATTAAATTGCTAACATCTAAACGATTTTCAATATGGAAGTATATTATTACCGATTGACGCTACGAAAGTATGCTTGTGGACTGTATTTCGAATTAATGGGTAACGAATTTTTCCTTTGCTTATCCTACAATATCTTAACGTGAGATTTTCAGATTTTGATGAGGGTATTGCAGAATAAATTTTGATAATAATTTTCAATTCAATTTAAATGCTAAGTATTTTTGAATATTATATTGAAGAAACTTCGGCAAATTTTGGAGGTAAGTGACATATATATATATATATATATATATATATACAGTACTGGAAGTATGTATTCGATCACCTTGCTACTTTAAATAAATAATGAACATTCATTGGATAGTGTGCCTAAGTTTATAACTAAGTTTTACTTTGATTGAGAAAAGAAAATCTGTATGTCTAGTACCATAAAATATGTAGAATAATAATTGGCTATTAATTTTTAATCAAAATTTGAAAACTTGCATTGGAAAAATGTATTCGGCCACCTGAAAAATTTTTAACAAACGAGCAAATCCCAAAAAAATAAATTCAAAATAAGATACATAAATTAATAATTGATGCATTATAAGCACTTAGCAACAAAATTCTCTCTTCTAATATTCTGTAGGGCGTCCCTTTGAGCGAATAACAGCTTCAAGGCGATCAGGGATTGAAGCAAAAAGTCTTTCAATAAAGCTGATGGGAATTGCATAAAATTCTTTCTTTATTGCAGTCAACGCGCCTTCAGTGTGAAGAGGATGCTGTCCAATTCGATATTTGACCTCTTTCCACATATTTTCGATAATGTTAAGGTCTGGAGATTGTTCAGGTCAGTCAGCAAGGATAACAACCCCATTATTGTGGAAGTTCTTCATTTCTTTTGAAATATGACATAGAGCACCATCCTGCTGATATATTGAATCAATTGTAAGAAGTNTTGATTCACCGAGAACATCTTCTTTGAAATTTTCATAAACGATTTACATCACTTTTATTTGCATACCAAATTTGGGAAGCATAAAAAAGAGCTAGTGAAATCAATGAATTATAGAGATTCTTTTTTATTTTAAATTTAGTATTGAATAGTATAGTTCTTATGATAGAAATAAAAGACTTGTTACATGATTTTAAGTTCTTTGATATATGTTCACTCCAAGAAAAATTATTTGAGATATTAAAGCCAAGATCTTTAACAGAAGATGAAGAAACTAATCTTATATCATTACTTAGCTGAATACTTGTTTTTTGGAGACATTATAGTAAATAGTTGAAGTTCAATTCCATTCTGTTTTCTTTTGCCCACAACAAAAACAGGTTTAGATCTGATTGTAAATCAGTGCTGTTTTGACCTCTTATCTTTGTATCATCAGCAAATAGGAGCGGCATTGTAACAATACATTTATCAGGTAAATCATTAATAAAGGAAATAAAAAGTAGAGGTCCAAGCACAAACCCCTGTGGTACACCACTAGTAACTGGAAGCAATTCAGAGTGCGTATTGTTTATAATATCCAGTTCTATTTAATAGGTATGATGAAATTAAATTTAGAAAATTATGTGGAACATTCAATCTGCTCAACCTATCTAAAAGGAGACCATGTGAACTTCATTGAAAGCTTTACTAAAACCAAGATATAATATCATATATGACTTATTTCCATCAAAATTGGAGTACAATCGATCCATTAAAATGGGAAGTTGAGTTACTGTTGAGTTTTTTCTAACAAATCCAAATTGAGAATGCGTTAGTCTTTCATTTATTATTGGAATGAGTGCTTTCAATATAATACGTTCAAATAGCAATATTTTTCATAAAATGCTAATAGGACAATATTATAATTTCTAATTATATTTTTTGTTCCACATTTGTGCAAAGGGTAAATATGAGAAGTTTTCTATAATTTCGGGAATGCACAAGTGTTTAATATGTGATTAAAGACTTTCTTTACTTGAGGAGTCAAACATGAAGCATGCTTTCTTAGAAATATTCCGGTAATGGACCAAATCCTTTTTTAATTACATTTAGATAAAAGTTTGGTAACATATTTGGTTGTCAATATTCAGGCCAAAGTATTTGAATTATTCGAAAATTTTGGGAAATCATGACAACTGCGTGAAAAAACAGAAGAGAACTAAGAATTAAATAAGTTAGAAATTTCAAAATCTGAACTTGCACAATCTTCATCTAGATACATTGGTTTTTGGGATAAAGATCGAATAATTTTGTACACGAATTTATATCTGAAGTATCTGTGAAGCTTTCTACATAAATCAACTGATCAGGTTCAATAGAATTTAATAGATCTTTTGTTGTTTTGCAGTATTTTAGTTTTAATTCTGAAGATTTTCTTGCAAAAAGCTTTTCGTAAATTGTCTTCAATTTGTTGTAAATGTGAACAGTATGCTATGTCCAATAGTTAGGTAAGATACGTCTGCTGGTTCATTTTGTGAAAACAATGTTGGAAATTATGATAAATAGTTTTTCATACCAAATCGAAACAAAATTAATGTCATTAGAACGAATTTCGAACGAAAATAAAGATTGTGCATGGAAAATAGAAAGGTCATTATTATTACATTGTGAATATGAGTAATAATTATCATCACATTTATTGGGTGTAGATATTCCAAGAGTTTTATCAATAGCAACCAGGTCTTTCATTATAGAAGCTGTGAAAACAATTATAGCATGGTCAGAAAAGCCATCAGATGCAGCGATTATCTTAGAGATGGAAATTAAGTTATAGTTACAAAGAACTACGTCAAGAACGTTACCGCTGATATGAGTAGGAAAATCGATTAACTGATCAAGATGCATATCAACAAAACAGTTAAGCAGGGAGTCGTCAAATGTATGCGGAGACATAAACGAACACCAATCAGTGTCAGATAAATTAAGATCGCCACAAATAATTACAGTTCACGACATTGAAAATGGGACAGTGTGAAATTCTACTTGAGAACAAACATTGCATTAATTTAGACAGGTGCCTACATGTACACCGGTTTTTAGTCTTACATCAACTTCTTTTGCATTTGATTTCTTGTCTCTGTAACCTATTCATACGTTTCGTTTGCTTCAGCAGTTTTTATCATGGGTAAACATGCGCCAGATTCAACCAGGAAAATTTTGATTTCGTTATCCATGCAAAACATGAGTTACCGCGAAATCTCAGCCAGAACTGGAATCCCAAAAAGCACCGTGGGGCGAATTGTAACTACCTACAGAGAAACCGGGAGAAAAATCGCAAAGCCCAGACGAGGAAGAGCTATCAAAATTTCCGAAAAAGGCAGGAACTACCTGGGACGCCTTTCTAAAATTTGCCCCCATTTGACTGCTAGAAGGTTGAAAATGGACTGGACATGGGGTCACCTGGTTTCACTTAGGACTGTTCAGAGATATTTACAGCGAATGCATCTTAATGGTCGCAAGGCAGCGAGGAAACCAATTTTATCGGACACCCAAAGAAAAGCGCGCCTAAAATGGTGTAAGGACCATTCAAAAAACTCTCCAGGAGATTGGAATAAAGTATGCTTCTCCGACGAAACTATCATTGATTTATCTGCAAGGAAGGTACAGTATGTACGAAGACCACCTGGAAGCTTTTTACGGTACGATCCGAGATATTTAGCGAGGTATACCCCAAGAGGTGCGTCTTCAAAAATAATGATTTGGGGGTGTATTTGGTCTTCAGGGCACCGTGTCATGGTTCGCGTTAATGGTAACATGGAAAGTACCCAATATGGAGATATTCTAAGAGATTATGTGGCACCCAACATGGAAGACGGATATTTATTTCAACAGGATAATGCGCCATGCCACACTTCCAATCTATCCCTTGAAAACATGGAAAAACTGGGAATTGCCCTACTCCCCGATTGGCCCGCCCGCTCTCCTGACTTAAATATTATAGAAAACCTATGGAAACAGCTTAAAGACCGTATCCAGTACGCTACAGTTCAGAATTTGGACGAACTCTATGATCTGGTCGAATCACATTTTTACTCGATTCCAGACGAAAATATAAAAAAAACTGTATTCCTCTATCCCCGCAAGACTACAAACTGTCATCAAAGCAAGGGAGTGCCCCACAAAGTACTGAACTTTATTTATTTCATCGTTTGACTGTTTGTTTTGCGTTATTCAATACAATATTTGGCATTTGTTTACTCGTTTTCTAGTAAAATCGTACTGTCCCATTTTCAATGTCGTGAACTGCACATTTGATGTTTCATGTGCAGCATTTTGAATTAAATAGTGTTGAAAATATTGATTAAGTTTCTTAAGATAGTCAACAATATCAATAGCAAAAAGTCTAAATTTACTCCGAATGGGGGATATACAAAGAGTTTAAGAGTAGGAATTCCGTATGGAAACGTAAAATAATGCAACATCGAAAATCAACTGGAATTTTGGGATCCAATTCTAAAAATACAATAGTGTTGTAAATTTAAATTATACAACTACCATGTTCTAATGACGACTGTTTATTTTTTTTTGGAGCGACAATGTAAGGTGAATTAGGAAAAAATATTATCACCAAAACAGCTATCACACCACGTTTCTGTTAATACTACAATATTGCATTTGTATAAGACCAAAGTGAGAGACGTCCTTGTAAAATAAATAGACTACGACAGTTCATATATAAAAAATTAACATTATAATGAGAAGGTAATCAATCACAATTTTAAGTTTTTAATTTTTAACGAGTTTCTATGAAATGAGTTCATATCTCTTTTTCAAAATGCTCCTTTCTAGTTCACGTTCTTTCACAAAATAAACCTTGTTAATAAATATTTTTTTTTGAAATGTTTGCAACTTGAAGGAATTTGCAAGAACTTTTCTGGTATCCCAAATTGAATATAGGGTAACAAGATTAGTTCTTGGTGTAGATTTCTTTGAATTATACTTACCTAAGCGCTTCATATTAACAATTGTGGAATAATCAATATTTAAGTGGGAAAAAAGGCTCTTACTTCACTTTTATCATGTAAAAAATTGACTCTTTAACACATTCAGCAATACCATTAATTCTAAGTGATTTTAAATCTTGACTAGATATTGAGGAGTCAGAAAATGTTGTAGTATAATTTTATAAGTTCTTAGCTTCAACAATAAAAGATTTTTTGTTACTGTTTATTCCAGATAGTTGTTTATTTATGTCAATAAAAGGAATTGAGGCGAATAAACCTTTGATATAAATAATTAAATGATCATTTTTTATTTCCATTTGAGTTAGTAAATCGATAGAATTGTCCAACTTTCTTTGTAAAGAGTGAGTCCTTAATGTTTTTATCTAAATGCTTAGACAAAGATATATCTAGTTTCTTAATGTCATTCTTGATGCCAGACAGAGTAATAATATAATTAATCTCTCTTAGAAAGTTGTTTGATATATTCAAGTCAACACAATCAGAACAGAAAGTTAGGAAGTGTTTTGAGTATTGTGCCATACTGCCTATTATTGCTTCGAAAACCCACTACATTTGGTATTTGAATGATAAAACTTTTTACAGCCAGCACATGTGAACTTAACGTCATTGGTTATAAGATTTTTACAAGTGTAGCAAATAGATTAACAAGTAGACATAAGTATTATAATATGTATACAGTAATAAAAAAGTAAGTCTCAACTTAATATGTACTGTAGATGGTTAATTATTGATGCACAAAGTAAATTTCCTATATATATATATATATATATATATATATATATATACAAACATATATAGTTATATTCTGTCGCTATGTACGTCTAATAAATTATACATGTCGCTATGTACACATTGTGAAATTTATATATGTTGCTATGTACCAGATTTTTTGTAGTTAAAAATGTAATGATAATATGATTATCACGCCCGAAATGGTGCCCATTGATGTAAGGACTACTATTAAAAGCACAGTTTTATTGAAAGTAGGTATAGCTCTATAATTCGTCAACGATGTAGTGAATAATTCAGCCGGATTTTGGCAAACTAAGAGTATAGTCTACATATATTGAGAAGATACAGCAATTTTTTCTACAGAATTCCACTCATTTTTTTCATATGTCGCTATGTACTCCTTGATATGTCGCTGTGTACGCTTTTTGATAGGTATTTTAATTATATACAGTATATATATATATATATACACAATATATATATATATATATATATATATATATATATATACACNTGTGCTTGTGAATATCTAAATGTTGGATTCCTCAGAACTAAAAAATTTATACCAATTTGATGAATTATTTTTCAAAAGAATAATGAAACCTTTCAATTTATCATTTCTAGTATCAATGTAAATTGTTTTGATCATATTTAAAGTCCTCAAAACCACATGAAGGTTACATTAATGAATATTTCATTTTCTATGACTAAATTGATATTTACAGCTAGGAATTATAGAATGCCTGTACTCCAATTATGAGCAAGTATGAAAGCAGTTTTTAAAAATTGTTTTTATTATGCTAAGTAAATTTCACTGTAAAGTATATTTATATATATATATATATATATATATATATATATATATATATATATAGTGTTCATTTCCTTTCAAACATTAAAATGGAAAAAAACATTAAGAGATATTTCCAATACTTTTGTCTAATTACAAATTCAAGTGAAATGAATAATACGATGAATCTTCAAGAACTTAACGTTTATTCTACTCTATAAGATATCTTGTTAAAATACATTTCCTAGTAAATAAATTTGGATTTGTTCACAATATTTTGTAGATTTTCCATAAAGATTCCTGTTATTATATACATTTTGGGAGAAACATCCATCTTCTGATATACATTTGACAGAAGATGCAGATTTTCTAAAAAACAAACATCCTTTTGTGTTGATTTTTATTTGTTATTATATTCCAAGGTCAATAATAATAAATTACTTTGAAGTTTTATCGTAGCTATGTGTTAAAAATTCACAAAAATTAGAATTTTGATCAAGGGCATTTAAATAGCATTTTTTTTATTTTCCACAAGTAGACAACTGTTGTTTTTGACACAAAAGTATGTTGGTTAATTTTTTCAAAAAATATCATATAATATATAACATTTTATGTAACTAGTTAATTTTTTTACAAAGGGTTGTAAAATTAATCAAATAAGTCGATCATAAATTTTGGATTTTTTGCCAAAATAGTGGAAACATTTCGTCAAATATTACATAATCCAAAATTTGTCAAAAAATCAAAACCCATTTTCTAGGGTTTGATTAATTCCATGTATGGTACATCAACATTACGATGGATAGAGACAATGGTATGCCTGATGCTATCGTTTTTACGAACTATTTTATCATTAGGTATTTCTAACTACCTCCGAAATTTAACGTTATACTCATTAACGGTTAGCAGAAAGAAAACTAAGATTTTTCAATTACCACCAATGATCAACGGAGGTTTTCGGAAACCAATAAATATATGAAACTACATGGCAAATACAAAAACTATTAGAAAATATTATGCATTCGATTAAGAATTGGGATGTTTGAACAATTTATTTTCTCACTAATTAATTATTGCTACTTCAACTATTTTTTAATTGAATAGTCTTGCAAAACGAGATTTCATTGGAACGGTCCTTAGCTATTCTCTATGTAAGTAATGAATGGCTCATATACACCTACACCAATAATACGCATTTGGCAATTGTATATTTCAATCTAACAAGAAGCTCGTACATTACTATAAACATTGCATTTGGTTTTCCTGTCACCCGAGTAAATTTTATCCACGTGCCTGTGTTTTAATTTAAGTAAACCTAGCTGTACAAACTGGATTGACTCCTAATAAGTCCTTGATAAGGCGAAACTGATAAATATAATCCAGTATAAATTGAAATTTCACATTTTTTTCGAAATATTGTATTTATATTCAGGTTGTCATTATGACTTAAACAAAATTATAATCCTGTTTCAAAACTCACTTTGTCCACATATTCCCCCTAAATTCCAGTACTTAATGAATTACTTGATGATTTCACACTAGTTTATGAAATAAATTTCCATTCGTATACTGGTGTAAGTGTCAAATTATCCTAAATACGGTAATAGGAAAGTTATTTTTGGATAATCAAAATTATTTCAAAATATCTAATATATGCTTAACAAAAATGACTTCTATCGTTCAACATTGTGTTAAATTCAAAGAACTTGTGATGAACTGGTTCCTGCATTGAATAAGCGGCTAGATAACCATCACTATTTATCTTTATGTTGATAGATTACTTCATCAGTGTCAACATAAATTCTTAATAGCAATTAAACATTCGTGCTAATGGCCATAAACATTTATAGATTTTTATAAAAACAGCTAATTCCGATGTGAAAAAAGCCTTTAAGCAAAAATAGCATATATACGGAAACCGGATACTATTCAATGCGACACCAACGGCATTTTGTAGATGTCAATCTGCGCGAAATGCCCAACAAAATACAAACGTCGAAAATATTTACAAATATTTATTTTAAATTTCGCAAAAATCTGAAAGCTGTACACTGTACAGGACTTGGCCCAATCCCATTTCTTTGGTTTCTAATTCTCAATTCCAATATACTTCTGAATGCATTCATAGAGAATTTTTTTTCATACCTTTTCATAATATTTTCTCGGATGCTAATATGTAATTAATTAATCCGTTAACATGATATAATATGATAGCATTTTTTTTAAAGTTTCACAATTGACATAATATCGCCCATAGGGCATTGATATAAATAATAACAGTCATCTACACATTGTCAATTGATTTAGTACATACAATTCTGCAATTTTTGACGACACAGTAACCACAGAGCGGCTTTAAACTGTCCAAGGCATTGCATGCATGTAGCGGAATTTTTAAAAAATTTAGAAATTTGACAGCAGCCATAAATGGGAATTTATCAATAAAGCGCGATGTTGGGTACATGACACGTGGGAGTGACAAAGTGGGATAACGCGTCTGTCTGGTAGACCTAACCTCGGGGCTAAGTGGACTTAATGAGTATGGAGCCAGGTAATTCCAAAGTTTATATCCGATGCAGGCCAAAGCAAAGTTGCGTCTAGTTCGTAGCAGTACTAGATCCAAATCTGCATATTCAGCGGGTGAGACTGGATGGCAATAATGAAGACCCAATATAATCCTGATTGCACGTCGTTGAAGTTTTTCCAGTTTTCCTTCTAGACTTTTTGGCAGAGCAGTCCAGATTGGACTAGCGTATTCAAAATAAGGTCTTACAAATTTAATGTAAAGTAACCGCAGGATATTTCTATCAGACACATAGTAGCTCACCCGTGGCAGTAATAGCTTTTTTGCTACATTTCGGCAAATCAAGGAAACATTGGCGTCGAACTTCATGGCAGCAGAAATAAATCCCAAGTGTTTGGGCTGATCGATAAATTCAATTGGCACAGAATCAAAAAAAGCTCTTTCACAGGTGCATTAGCTATTTTGGAGAAAAATAAGGCTGTTGTCTTTGATGCTGTTTATTTTGATACCCCATGTCACTGCTCAATCTTTGACCATATCGAGCTTTTTATTTTGATATGATATAATATCATCAACTTGTCCAGTACAGAACAGCATGGTGTCGTCAGCATAAACAAAAACATCAGAGTCAGGTTCATTCAAACAATCTTTGAGGATGCAGTCTGGAAGATCATTAATGAAAAGCAGAAACAGGGTCGGTGCCAGGACACCAACCTGTGGGACTCCAGCAGTACTGGTAGGAGAGACGAAATGCAGCCTTGTATTTTCACAGCTTGTTGACGCGCAGATAAATAATTTCTAATCCAGGAAAATATATTACCACGAATTCCATAGTTTTTGAAGAACAGTAGGATGCGACACGACAACGAAAGCAGAGGATAAATCCAAAAAAACAGCTGAAGCACTTTTTTCCGCTTCGATTGCAGATAAACATTTGTGAAGGAATTTGTTTAGTTGATCCACAGTNCATGCTCTGGTAGTTTTTGAAGAACAGCAGGATGCGGCACAACATCGAAAGCAGAGGATAAATCCAAAAAAACAGCTGAAGCACTTCTTTTTGCTTCGATTGCAGGCAAACATTTGTGAAGGAATTTGTTTAGTTGATCCACAGTAGAATGGCTGGGCGAAAAACCGAACTGAGCTTCCGAAAGCAGTCTATTTTCCATTAAATAATCCAACAAATATATGTTTATAAGCCTTTCTAGCAACTTGCCCACGTTAGATGTAATTGAGATCGGCCTGTGCTTTTTTGGATTGGCTCTTGACCCCTTGTTTTTGAAGATAGGGGTGGTGACATGAGCGATTTTCCATTCTTGCGGGACTTGGTAGGATTTGAGAGATTGAAGGAATAATAAGAAAATAGGATCACAAATGGAAGCAGCGCATCTGTGAAGAAGACCTGTCGATTTCGATACATCAAGAGCTTCTAAGGAACTGCGCACTGCTTCAATTCCAATAGGCACAGAAGTAAGTAGTACGAAGTTCCAAGCAAGGGAAATTTTTAGATGAAGTTGAAGAACGATCGACGAAGAGTCGATTGAAAAGATCGGCTTTTTGATTTGGCTCACTTAGTTGATTAACACAATGTAATACATCAGGAATTGAGCCAGCAATACGTTAACCTTTGTAAAGTTCCCGAGTTAGTGAATGGCAGTTCTTCAAATTAGTCGAGTTAACAGTCGAGGAAATGCGTGATCGCAGGTTTTCACGTATAACTTCACGTACAAAATTTTTTCTAGCATACCGTGCAGCAGAAAATATTTTATAAAGCTCATTTGATGGTGCAGCTAAATAATGTCGTCAACATCGATTCTCAGTGGCTTTCAGCGCACAGTGATGAAATCGTTGGAAAGGGGTAGCAAAAATATTATTTGAAGGAGATGGATGGCGTTTAGGTATGAATTTGTGAGGCTCGAGCAGTTGGAATATAGTATTTTTGAAAAGAGACCAATTTGAGTCGATAGATTCGGCACTGAGGAGAAATTCCCAATCGAAAGAGGAAATTTGATCATTCAAAGCAGGCCAGTTTATACGAGAATAAGCAACTCTGCTAGCTTGCGGTGGACATTCTCTGGCATTAAAAGAATTGGAAAGCACAGTTGTGCGCAACAAATCTTGAGCATGATCTGACGAGTCAATCATGGGTAAAACCTCAGGATCTTGAAAAACTTCAGGTATATTAGTAATGAAAAAGTCTAAGCAGTCTTTGGAGATACCACAAAAACGGGTTGGCTTTCGAACGAGTTGATGCATATCGTGTGAGTCAAGTAGACTTAATAATTGCTTGGCATGCTGATCTTTCGGCCTTCCGTGGCCATAGTCAGAAAAAATGACCATTAAAGTCTCCAAAAATGCACAAAATGTCATTCTCCCCGAAAGGATACTCAGTAATGCAGGAATTGATATGCTCACAAATGAATCACTGAATCTGGCACGTTTTCAGAAAGAAATGTTTCAGAAATTGAGCATAGCGTTATTTCAGTGGAGGAAACAAAGACTTTTTTAGAAGGTCAAAGTTGGAAACCAAACCTCGGATGTTCATGTTAATGAAATTCATAATTGGCGTGGATGAGATTTGCCAAGACCTCCTTACGCTTGTCACAGGTACGATCATTATCTTTGTGGGCTCGACCGCAATTAACACATTTTGACTCTTTTTTGCAGTCACCGCAGTTTTCGCAACGTTGATTTCTTTCACAAGCGGCATATCTATGACCATAGTGATGGCACTTGAAGCACTGGATCGGAGAAAGAACCCATGCCTCTGCACGGCGAATTTCATAACCTAGGTGAACCCCGTACTCCAGAAGCCGAGCATACTCATTTGCGTCCACAAGGTCCACTTTCACACTCACGTGAGAGTGATTAGTGTCTCTTCGAACTAATTTCTTGACTGTTTTATGCTAGAATATTCCTTCTTCAGCTTTTCTTCTAATGTGGCAGCATGGTTTCGTGAATTCTCCGCGCTTTGTGACCTTGTATTTAACTAAATGGTTTTCATAGTGGGGCAGACATTGTAGTGGATAAAATTATATTTTTTAAAAACAAACTGAAAACCATTTAGTTAAATACAACAAGGTCACAAAGCTATGATAATGAGAAGTTAAATGTTAAAAACTAGCATTGCTAAATATTTTATCAAGAAGGGGACCTTTTATATTATGGTAAGAAAACTCTATAACAGACATTGTAATCTTGAAATTTGGAATCACCATTTTGGCAACTCGTAGTTGTCAGAAGCTAATCAACATGGAGAGTTGAATCCCTCTCAATAATTGTCCCAGTGCGGTTCAATGGAGCACTCATTTTTGCATCAAGTCTTTTTAAATTTCAAATTTTCGCATAATCATGACCGTCAAAGAAACCCGCTTACGCCCTGCTCCTATCCAAACAATGTCAATGCCGATCTACGAATTTTTTATCTATTCTATCTATGGATTATGTAAGAAAACATCGAAGCTGTTAACAGCAAAATGGTTGCTGTTTGTTGTTAACAGCTTCAATAGGAAGCCCTAATGATAGAAGACAATTAGATTTTGATTATATTATTTGAGATGTCTCCACATTGTGTTGACTTCATTAGGTGTTAATGGAGAAAAAGAGGGTCGTGGCCAGCTACAAGCATCTTGGGGGGGGAGAGGGGGACTAAGATAGCTTGTAGGTAAGGATCTATGGTTTGTCTTAAATTTTAGTTTATCTTTAATAATTAGGGTAGTAATTTTAACAAAAATAAGGAGTTTTTTAAATTTCTCATAAAGTAACAAAGATGTGTGCTTTTTGTATGAATTTGGAGGAAGGAAGCCCAGTACCCCCGTGGTTACATACCTCAGCTAAAATGTGTTTTAATTAACAACTTCACTGTAACAGCATTGGTTCTATTTACTAACTATAAACAGATTTATGCATACTTTCGAAGCAGGTCTGTCAACTGCTTTTATTATTCTTAATTATCAAAGTTTGAAATGGATAATATTGGATTAACTAATATGCTTGATATATTCTAAAATATGTGTAAGATTATTTGAAAAATGTAGAAAATTTGACAAATATTTGCCAAATCTTTGCAAGGTTTGGTAATTTATGGAAATTTGTAAGTTGTGTGAAAAATTTGCGAAATATTATGCAAAATTACCAAATCATTGGATCGATTTGCAAATGAAATACAAAAATTAGGGACTAATTTTGAATTTTCCAAATTTTTTATTAGCATTTCACAAATTAACCTAATAACTAAACTCCTTAATTTTCATTCCTTATGGGGGGACTGCAGTCCCATAGTCTCCCCACTTAATCCGCCAATGATTGACAACCCGCGCATAAACTGTTCTACCAACGGTCTCAATTGGGAAACAAAATGAACAACCATCTTTTATTTAATTTAAGACGCATTGTTTTAAAATATTCATTGATATTTTCTTAAGCTGCTTGTCATGCTATACAGAGATGGAACTGATTGGTACTGACCACCGGATCGGATCTGGTTACCATTAATTTCATTTCACCGGTAAAAACCGGTCACTTTGAAATGTTTCTCTGATAATACAGTTCTAGGAGTTTCTCAAAGCTCAAACTGCGAAAGCCTGTGACAATCGAACCTATAAATAAGGTGAAACTAGATAAAGCGGTTTAAACCGATACTTTAAAATGGAGGACCGGTCAAAACCGGTACCCACACAAGTGTAAATTGGGTACTGGACTCGTCAACACCGGTAACCGGGAGACCGAAACCGGATGGTCATGTTCAATAATTAAGGGTACCGCTTCCATCTCTGATGCTACGTGCTTATACAGAAAATATCATTTTATTTAATTAATGAGGTTGCTACAGTTATTCAAAATTGATCCAGTTTTCCATATATTGCAAGGTATTGTTAAATATGCCTCATGTATGAAAATATCTTCAAAATTTAATGCAACTCAGAATATTCTGTGTTAACCAACCTATTTTAATCTAATTATTAAATATTAGAAATAAAAAAGTTTTCGTAAATTATGTAGATATGTAAAATGTGGACGTTCCTATGTTCGAGCATTGGTAATTGAAAGCTTCCCATTTGAGTTTTTACTCTGGTCAAAAATTGGTGGGAACAAATCTGGACTCCTTTGAGGCCAATCAAGTCAAAACCACGTCTACTCACTTTGCTACATCCAAATTTTTTCATGAAGCAACTGTTTTGTTGCATTACAGTTTGGCATAATGTTTCTATTTTGCAGGAACACCGTCCGTGAGAAGGCTCGCTTTGATTTTAAGTGAGGAATAAAGTGACACCACATCATCCCACAATATCGTTGTTGGCTAACAGTAGCAGTTGATCAACAACTACAAAATATTTTAGTAATTGGAATCGTGATGCATATATCCACTCAAAATTTATAAATCTGTAGATCTAAAAGAGGCACAGAACTATCACTACAGCAAATCCGAAGATATTCTCATTTCAAATAAGTGAGATTTTTGTTTTATTATTCATATTGGGGAGCAAAAATTAATGTCAATTTGATTTAAGTTTTTATAGTTTATTAATGGCTAACCTACATGGAAGATCAACTGTTAAGTGATAATTTTTCATATTTGTAAAGGATATTTTGTAAATTACATAAATATTTGTTATAATTTATTATTATTATGGAAATGATTGTAGTGTTAATTTTATTTACATGTATATTTATTTTCTTTCTTTGTTAAAAAATGTAAATGTATTGATTCTTAAATATTTTATTTTGTAAACAAGATTGATTATAACAGTAATTGCTAAAAATTATATATGCTGCACGTCTTTTATTTGTATTTAAAATAATTTTCTAAAAAACTTAAAATATTCTTAACATACAAATTTTTGTAATTTTGTATACATTTTATCAAAAATATTTAAAAGAATCTTTTATGCTTAGTTCTTGGAATTTGAAGATTTGCTAGTCATGGTGAGCCTAATTTGTTTGTATATAAAATAATATTGTCAATTTCTAAAAATTGCATGATGTTTTTCATTTTTTCATCTTTGTTTGTCCAACGTCATATTTACAATAAAAGTTACTTATTTTGGCAAATAACTGAATTTCCATCTCCTATATTTTAGTGAGCTTTGTAGAACGTAAACATGCAAAAAGTTGCACTGTTTTCTAGCAATATGCTAAAATCATTTATTTGAAATTACACGATTTTCTAAGAATTTATGCTATTTCCCATTTTATTTGACACTACAGTAGACGGCATTCTATTTGGCAAGTGCCAGTCTAAATGGCAATAGCTCCATTCTATTTGGCTCTAACCCATTCTATTTGGCAACAGTGTTATTTATTTAGCAAAAAATAAATTTCACACAATAATATTTTACAATTTCTATACAGTAAATTTTACTATCTAACAAGGTCTCTTTGTAAGGGTTACACCAGCTATCATTATGTATTTATAATTCAAAACGTCCCCAATTAAAAAAATTTTATCCTTTAAAAAATACATGTAGCGTACGTAATGTACAATTATACCATTCTTGGTAACAAGGTTATTCTCTTTAGAGAGATATTTACACATCCACAAACACAGATACTGAGGATGAATAGGCAACGAAGAAAACTTGCACTGTAAATGTTTTATGAAAATAACAATGATTGGAAATGCTTATCATATCATATTGATGCACCAATTTTTACAGGATTTATTAAATCTGGCATTTATTTTGTTAATACTTAACTGTTCATGCATGGCACACATCCAAGAAAGAATCCCAGATACACTTGCAGAAAAAGAAATGGTATTTTACTAGTGTTTTGTGAAGTGTTAGGCGTCATAATTAGTTATTATAAGTATTTTTTAGGTCTATCTCTCTCTCTCTCTTGTGTAAATTTTAAATATATTTTTTTGACTCTGCCAAATAGAATAACACTATTGCCAAATAGAATACCTTTAGCGCCAAATAGAATGGAGCTATTGCCATGTAGACTGACGTTTGCCAAATAGAATACTGCTAGTGCCAAATAGAACGACGTTAGTGCCAAATAGAATGGGAAATGGCATAGTATCAAAATTATGCTCTTATCTACTAAAATATTATAAATATCATGTTACACAATATTGATTAATACTACTAAAAACACCACATTTTAAATTGCATGTAAGCATGGCTACGTGGGCCATGATGTAAAAAATAATACGCCAATAGCTATACAACAACAACAAAAAGAATTTATTCACCTCTACGACGGTTAAAAAGAATTAAGATTTAAAAACAAAGTACCTTAGCAAAAATATAAATATTAATAAGAACAGAAAGAGCATTTACAATAAAGAAGAAAAGAACTCGAATTAAAGCGAGGAACAAAAGAAGACCAGATTAAGGAGTAGAGGGAGGACTTAAATTTAGAAGAAGATAAGTGATGAGCAGTAATCAGTTTGTTAGCAATATATTTTCATTTTAGCCTTGCATATAAATGACTGCATACATACACTATTCACATATGCGTAACATGATATATACAAAAACTAAAAAAAATTCGCTACTTTACAAATTGAAAACAAATAAAAAAACACACACATACCTACATTAAAAAGTTAAAAAATTGTGCCACACATTAGATTTTATAGAGTGTCCTAAATCATATTGATTAGCTAAATAATTTTGTCTTAACAATCTTTTAAATGTTCTTATAGTTGGTGCATTGCGAATATTTGGTTCTAATTTGTTCCACATATTTATTGATTTAGTAGTAGTGACATCTTTCCAACATTTTTTATTTATTTTGATGTTGTTCATGAACTTTTTTGTCCGTAAGTTTACTTTTGCAAATTTGTTCACGGTATTATTAGGCTTAATATTGTTAAGTGTTTTGTACATTCTAATTTGACAAATGTATTTGGAAGTATACAAAGGTGACAATATTGATAAACGTCTTATTGTATCACAGGTTTGCTCTTTGTCAATTTTAAACATGGTGCAAATGCACCAGTTAAACACTCTATTTAAATTTTGCTGATTTTTAACGACAATGTCCCTGAATATTTCACATGCATACATTTATTTTGAGAAAACCAATGCGTATACAATTTCTTTACTTTGTGTAACTTCTCTAATTTCTTTTAGATATTGTAGTGCCCCTGACATTTTTCTTTCCTTGCCTCTAACAAACTAATGAAACTTGAAACAACTCCACTACTCCCAGATAATTTACTGCTTATAATTTTGATTTCAGGATTAAGCTCTAGCACTATTGTAAAATGATTTTTGGTGGAGAATACAATAAATTGGGTTTTGTCTTTATTGATAGTAAGCATATTTTGTTGCAGGAATTTGAAAATATTATTGATGCTTTTGGATAGTTTCTGAGTGGCAATAGAAGGATTTTTATGGCGGGTTATAATGCAAATGTCATCAGCATATTGTATTACTTCACAGACTTCTGCATGGAAAATAATATCATTGACATATAGATTGAACAATATTGGGCCTAGAACAATGCCTTGTGGAACTCCTTTGCCGGTTGTGATAATATTGAGTGCACATTGTTTACTTTTACCCGCTGTTGTGTACTGTTTAAGAAGCTACTTAAAAGCATTTTCCTCAAAGTCGTATTTTTGGAGTTTTCTGTCAGCAAACTCAGAAAATTAAGTTCCTTTGAAAAATAAACAAATTGTCTAAATTCTTACAGAATCTAGCTACTTGGATTTGATGTTGAGGATAGAAATAAAGCAAGTGAAGTAGTTTCAAGTCGTGTCTAGCTGCCTGTATAGAAAGTAGCACCAAGAATTAAACCCTAATATGTAATAATAATGTTGGTTGTGACATAATTTAAGTACACATTGTTTACTTTTGCTCCTGTTTCGTAAATTTGATGGAAATTATTTTCGTCTGCGGTCAGTTCATTGCGATTATTCTGCATTCTAGAAGGAACAATTAATCAAACAATTAGAAATGAAAAAAAAATATAAGATAGAAAGTTATTAAATTCTATATATGAAATAATACTGTAAATAGTAAATAGTGAGAACTCTCATGAAGGAATAAACTCATCCTCGGACCTCTACTCCTTTCTATTTCTATGCTCGGATAAATTAAAATTTGAATTATTAAATGCTGCAGATGAAATAAATTTACAAAAATTGAACAATCATACATTGCTCTTGAAATTTGAAAAAACAGTCATAGTAACCGTCTAAAAAACTTAACAAATTTAAGAAAGAATTCAAAATAGTTCATGAAAATAACGCCCGTAGTGATCCAACATTAGCAAACTATGAAGTAGCTTTGAACAAAAATTTTTATCAATCTAATCAGAAAAATATTGTCCATTCCATATATAGTTTCACCTCATACATCGCAAAGACTAAATAAAACCTCTAAAAAATTTTCTAGAGCCGCCTTGACTTTACAAGAAATACTAGATAACAAATACATAATTTGAAATATATATATATATATATATATATAATTAGGAATGTACTGAAATCAGCAATTTCATTAACGGATCCGGATATCAGGTATCGGGTAAAATTCAACTTGTTTACCAGATTCTACCTGAAAACATATTCTGAGTTAAAACTTGATTTAAAAATGAAATTTTCAAGGAAAATGCTTATTTATTTTCCGTTACATGGAAGTTGTCATTCAACATAACAAGTTGTTTTTCTGACACACAAGGAGTAGTTTATTTAATATTTATTTATTTTTGTTCAAAGAGGTCGATACTAATTGAGAAATGAGATTGTGCTTTACTAATAATTAGGGCAACAAAAAGTAAAAAAAGTCATGCTTTTTTTGTTGGTTTATTCTGCAGTCTGCTTAAAATTAGATGGTTTTTTAGACCTGGGATGCAGGTAAATAGGAAGTTATAAAGTCATAAAAAGTTATATTTGAAAAATACAGTTATATTATTGGATGAAATATCATAAAAGTTATTTTGGCATAGTTTCTTAAATTAAGAAAAATCGTG
Organism: Hofstenia miamia; assembly: GCA_900660155.1. Lineage (NCBI taxonomy): Eukaryota > Metazoa > Xenacoelomorpha > Acoela > Hofsteniidae > Hofstenia > Hofstenia miamia. The sequence continues at coordinate 1,672,179 of CABFPE010000082.1, forward strand.
AAAATGAATGATGAACTAAAACCGAGAATGTCAATTGGTAGCACATTGTTGACCCAACCTGACCCGACCCACTGGTCGACGCGTTTCTAAGACTGGCCATGGATGCCGGCATCTGAAAAAATATCAAATGAACTATATGCATTATTATTTCATGGATTTTGCAAGACACTCGTGTTGCAGAACTATCATGCGTATTCGGGCAAAATATATGAGGGTTCACAATCTAATTGCTTCAATTAAGATTGCCATCATAAAATATCAATGTTTTTCAATATTTGACTGAGTTGAAATTCCACCAGATGTTGTTATTACTCCCCCCCCCTTGATCCTGGAAATGATACATGTGAAATAATCGCCTATATCAAATCACGATTTGAAAATAACTGTTTCACTGCTATAATGGTAGGAAGGGGTAATGGACATTTAATCGGAATTGGATGTCAACTTACGAAAATGTCAAGCGACATCGGCTACAGTTGAGAGATGTTGCTCTATGTTGAGAAAACTTTTGGCCCATGACAGAAATCTTAACTACAATAATATATTGAAATTTACAGGCTATTATTATAACTTGTGAAACAATTGCTTTAAAATATTGAGATATTATACTGTAAGAGATTTTGTATTTGTTATATATCTTGTTCCAGTAATAGAAAAACGTTATATATTGCTTAAATGGATCCTTTTGAAAAATGTATGGTCATATTTAAAATGAATATATAATAAATTTGGTCATATTTTGTCACAAGAATATGGTTAAATGTTGTTTTTTTAAAGTCATACTTCTGGTTGCCCTTGTAATAATTGAACAATATATTATCCCACATCCGGTAAATTATCCAGTATCCGGCAGTCAAATTATCCGGAATTATCCGGTATCTGGTATATTCAATTTACTATCCGGATCACATCTCATATATATATATATATATATATATATATATAATAAAACTGTGGAATTTGTAAAAGAAAATGTTACATGACATTCAAGAACGTAGACGTATTAGATATTTTTTATTTAACTTAAATCAGTGATATCTGACAAATTTGGTAATGGCTGCTAGCTTGCATAGAGCACTTAGACGCATATGGCAACATTATTGATACATCTACTA
>CABFPE010000082.1:1679537-1693223 GCA_900660155.1 Hofstenia miamia
TTTGATCTTTAATAAATGAACATATATTAAACAGTAGGTTGCAATTGAGTGATAGACTGATATAACTGGGCCAATGTCATCTTCTTCTGAATCACTTGCTCCATTCAGTTATTTTGAGTTAACTGGGTCATAGTCATACAGTCTTAAAAATTTACCACTGACATATTCCCATCTTGAGCCAGTATTAAGCCACCATTTGTTTCTACTTTCTACTGTTTATTGGCAGTAAGTTAATTCGACAAAAAACTACAATATAATTACAGTATATTGATTTTCAACGAAATATTTGTTATTGCTAAAGTCAAAGTTCAGAGAAGAATTTGAGTTTGAATTTTTTAAAGTACCAATATTGATAACCAAGAATATAGAAATGATTGGCTTCCATCCTTAATATGTTTCTGGAAAAAAACATATACAAATATAAGTCATTGAACTCTCACACTTAGAGTGTTTTCGTGATGAGTCATGGTGGCTTTGATTTCAAACAGAAATGGAGGTAAAATGAAGTCAATTTAATTTCAAAATAATTTTTCATCTACACTACTTAATTCATCCACTAGAGGGCTAATAAATCTAAAATTAAATTTCGTCTAATGAAAAGTTATGCGCTTTATAAGAATATACATTTATTTATTTATTATTATTTATTATTATCTACTATTTGAAATCTTCAATGTTTTCCAAAATCGAAAGAATTGCATAATGAATGACCTCATCATCAGTTTTTACTAGAAGCTCAAGCCAAAATTCGGCCTGTGGTCCACCGTGACACGACTCCATATACTACCGCATGGATACAATACATATATTTTTGGTCCGGTGCCGAGAATAAATGTATAAAATTTGGCATATCGTAAACTTCTTAAATACTGGAGGATGGCATTGCAGGCATATTTTATGTTAGAAAACACAATATTCACGGCTGTAATCGAAGGTAGACGCAAGTATACGCCTACGCCGTATACCTTTTACTTAAAATAATTTAATAGCGTATACCAGCAGAAAATTACTAGGCTTGCATGAATGTACATGTCCCTTAAAAGCTGATTTGGAATTGGCTGGGGCAATTCTTACGATTCTCAGTCAGAAATTTATCCTTAGAGAAGGCCGGGTCAGCCAATGCGGCAAATGAAAGAACACAAAGCACAACTTTAGCTACCTTCTCTATATTTGGATATGTTTTCTGTTTTGATGGTCATTTGAAGTATCCAAAAGCAGGTACATCTTAATCTATCATTAACTGACAATTTTTAAGTTGCATATAAAAACGGTGATGGTTGAAAGTGGAATCGTGAGGAATCGCAAACGTGGATTATGTCGTTAGCCAATAGCATTCCGTTTAATATTAAGCCAGATTTAACGCGATAGCTTAAACTAATTCACAATAACATGCCATTGCGAGAAAACATAATCCAATCTACAGCTATTGATTTCCAATTAACACAGACATAATATAAAAAATTCATTTTAACAGATAAAACTCAATATTCATCAAGTTGATTATAGAACGTAAGGGGCAACCATTTACACACAACAAAGTCCTTGGAACCACAGCTTCTCAAATCCTTTAACTGCCGCCGATTTACTAGGTAATTTTCTGATAACCCATGTGGAATTTTCAATAACTGAAAAACAATTATTGTTGCAAAGGGCCATTAATTTTTATTGTATAGAAAAACGTTTTGCTTAAACCTGAGTTCATTGATTTTAGTTTAAGTAAGTCTGGCAAAGTTTCTGTAATAGTGATACTCCAACCATTTGATATTTTGTACAATTTCGCAAAAATATATTATACTGCATACAATGAGATCTCCAGAGACTTGGTGCAGATTTGGCAGATTGATTTACCAGCAATCTCTTGTATGATGTAAAAATTTTAAATTGGATTATTTTGATTTTCGATAACCTTTTAATTCAACAATCTCTTTGTTTTTCATTGTTATCCGAATAACTCGACAAATTATTCTCTGCCAGCCAACCAAAATTACATCCATCTACTTCACAACAATATAACAAAAAGTTTCATTCTCTCTCCATTTAGAAAAATGAAGATCAAATTCAGAAAAAGTAAGATCAAATTCAGAAAATGTAAGATCAAATTCAGAAAAAGTAGGATCACATTCAGAAAAAGTAAGATCAATTTCAGAAAAGGTAAGATCAAATTCAGAAAATCTAATATCAAATTCAAAAAAAGTAAAATCAAATTCGGAAAAGTAAGATCAAATTCAGAATCTTCAAATGTCCATTAGTTATTTGTGTAGGCCTAATAATAGATATTTGATTCCAGAATAAACAGAGTTCAAGGACAATGATGACCTCTTCTGTTTGAATACCTTTGTAATAGAATAATAAATGTCTTCATGTTTACAAATTAGTTGTACTACATATCTTTGAAGTAATACAAATCACATTATTAAAACTAAATAATGTAAAAGGCCTACGCATTTATACCATATTATATTTATGTAAATCCATTCATTCACACAATAAATTCTTCAGCATGATGTAAATTTTTACTATGAAAATTTTCTAGATTAGTAAAATCAAAAAACAACAAATCTTTTTCATAGAACTATTCAGTGTGTATGAATTGATATTTAAACTAGGTCGATAGCATAAAATTCATGAAGCAATAGGTTTCTATTCTATATTTGAGGTCATAGCCAATGACATCGATTGCAACTGCTCCATAAACTCAGAAATACTTAATCTGAATCGAGACGAGTTACCAATTTAAGTTTCTTTTAAATTCATATTTCTTAAGCAATGAGATTGAATTTTAACAGAATAAAAAGCAAGCCAAGGGCAGTGAAAAACTGTATTAGGCGGCGTAAACTGGTCATCCTTACGGAAGCATTAGACACCCTTGATGAAGTCAAAGATGGCGGCGACCGGAGCGGCATCAAGAGGTGTATGCAAGAGATTGTCAGAGTGAAGTATGATGGGTTGCCTGACCATAAAGCCAGACCTAAGCCAATAGAGTTCATTAAACTTTTTTCACAAGTGCTTAAAAAGTGTGCTAAGGATGAAGATACTAAGGCTTTCATAGATAAGCTGGATCTATCCGCACCTGAAGACGTGGGATTGAACTGCCAACCAAGCTTCACAGAGGTTCAAACGGCCATAGATTCGTTAAAAACGCAAAAAGCTCCGGGTCGTAATGGACTCAGAGGGGAATATGGGGGCAGTGCGCTTATCAAACACCTTACAGAAGACTTTGCACAAGTATTTAGTACGGAGAGATGTCCAAGGCAATGGTGTGATGCAGAAGTTATCTTCTTGCATAAAAAAGGTTCTACGCATAACGCTAATAATTACCACACTATCTTTTAATTGGATGTCGGTGGAAAAATCTTTGCAAAGATTCTGTATAGCAGCATGGAGCAATTGCTGAGTAATAAACATACGCTCCCAGCAACGCAAATTGGTTTTAGATTAGGCAAGTCTACTGCGCAACCCATTCATGTGCTGCTGAGGCAAGCCCTGGAGGCTGCTAGGTTACAGAAAGAAAACCTTCTTGCGTGTTTCATTGACCTCCAGAAGGCCTTTGACTCCGTTCCAAGGCAAGTAATTTGGCAGTGTCTAGCAGCAAACGGTATGCTAAAACGGATAATCAAGATTGTTAAACCTTGCGTGATTCAACGATAGCAGACATTCGAAGCGAACATCCAGGCGCAAGACTTCAGCATGAGCATGGGGTTCGACAAAGATGTCTCTTTGGCCCGTGCTTATTTAACCTCAATTTCCATTATCTGATCTGCGAGGGACTCCGTGGAACCCCCAGAGGAATTGTCTTTAAATCTTTCTTTGGTAAAGGGGAAGTGAAACTTAAGTGCGTTGAGTATGCGGATGATCTTTGCCTTTTCGGCAGATCTGAGGAACAAATACAGAGCTATCTATAACTTTTACCGTTCAATTTATAAACTAATGCATTCAAATTAAAAATTAAAGCATTCAAATTAAAACATAAGTCATTCAATTTATAATAAATATCAAACAATGACTCTATTAAAAAATGAAACTAAGCTACAAAACAAACTATAGACTAATATACAATGTTTACTTTATTCTCCATACAGTAAATCATCTTCACCATAAATCTTGCGTATTGCCTTTGTACATGCTGAAAAAACTGATTGCATGAATAGGGCCATTGAATAACTGATTAAATATTCAAAAAACCTTTCACTTGATTCATAAGAGTCAAATCGGTTTGTGGATTTTCTAATATTTGGGTTTACTTAATTTCATTGTGCTTCTTGGTCCTCAATTTGACAGAGGCCCAAAAATTTCATTCTGTGATAAAGTGTACTGTAAAGTTAGGCCTTTGGAGCTTGGCAATGTAACTCGTGCAGCATTGGCCTCAAATTGACCTTTCCTAAAGCCTTTTGCAAAACATATTTAAATTACTTTCATCCTGGTAATAAATAATTTTATGCTCTCATTTAAGCCTTAAAAAGGATTAAAATGGATTCAGCAAATCCTTTTTACTTAGCCTTATTTTTTAGAGTAAAGTTGGTTCTATCAAGATGTCGTTGTACTGTGCTTGTTGATACGTCTATTCAATAAGTTGTTTCACGAAAAAAATCGCTTCACTTGATATGTATTCAATAAAAATTGTAAATGCACAAATATTTGTACTAACAATAATATCAGGCTTCAGAAAATTTAGTATTGGAGTTTTTCATAATAATCTTAACATTAAAAGTCGTAGTTCAAGGTTTGTAAATTTAAACTTCGAAATTTAAATGCTCATTAAACCGAGTTTGAATAGTTGGTATATCCCATTAATGAAACAAGCATTGTCTGGAATCGGACTACACAAAATACCCTACTCACCTTAGTAGTTGTTGAAATTGACTTAATTCCCTGATGCTTTAAGTTCTCTTGATATTCTGGACACCCTTTGAGTCGAAGTGATTTTAATATATGCTGACTCTGATTTACATATTTACATAAATTTTTATGAAAATAAGAAGGGAATTATTAAAAATACAACTATTAAATATGGAAAAACCCAAACATTTTGATTTCTTGCAATATATTATACTTTACACGAACTATTTTCTTGCTTCGAAAAATTTCTATCGCGCGATGACTTACGAAAATTGATTTCACGTGCTGTCTTAATACATGGCATAACCAATATGTTTAGCAATTGCTCTAAATTGGCATGTATTTTTCTACCGTCACGAAATCTTTCTGAATGACGAAGCAATGTGCATTGTAATGCTACTTTTCTTCAAAAGAAATGTTTGTTAGTTTTTGCGGCAATTCGGACTTTATGGGTCTCATGCATTTTACTGAGACATCTAGACAATTTTTTGTTTGGAATAAACCATAGAAAAAATTATTTTTCCGAACTTCCTTTGATAGAATCTGATTACATGTTAGAAAGAGGTTCTAAATTGATTCATTTCATGTCAATTACTCACTGCGATTTTAAGGATAACAAGTTTTTCTCAATGGTTGATGAATGTATTTAAAAAGAGTGTAGTCTATTTTTAGAGTTATGATTGCACTATGACTAAATACGGAATTTGGCGTGATTATGTCCTCCTTCCTGAGTTAAATTACGTTTTTATATTTTCCTAAGTTTGATATAGGAAATGAATATCCTTGAAAACGTAAATGTATGTGCAAATGAACAGCATATTATTTCATATTTGTAATTTTAGCGTTGTGTAGTTTTCAGTTGATTCAAGTTGTGATTTTATTACTCTCAGCAGTGGCGGATTTATATGAGGGGCAGAGGGAGCGACGGCACACTCTGACGAGATTTTCAGCAGATTGGCGCCCCCCTTTTCCAGCAAAATCTATGCTAGTGCGTTAGACATTTTTTATCAACATTTGCACGCTAACTAGTAATGTAAATATAGATAATTCTATAAAGGAAATTAATGAATCATTTTTGATTCATTTTCATATTAGAGTCCTGCAGAACCAGTCGTTTTATTGGGAATGGTATTGGCATTGTAGGACTGGGATAGGGCCCGGCTGTATACCAAACCGAGAACCGAAACCGCGGTTTTTAACAAACCTAACTGGACGGTTTCGATTTGAGATTTTTGAAGATGCAAAATAGTCAATAATTAAGCATGAGAATCCTAGATCTCGTGCTTGTATATGTTTGTCACTTTCGTAATCTTCATCTTCTAATCGTTTAATTTGTCTCTAAAGTCTAAAACTTCTAAAAGTCCCAAAGTTATAAATTTAAAGTTCTGAATTCTAAAAGTTTAATTCATATCTAAATTCTAAATATCCCTGATTTATTGCACTTTTTAGTTTTTTTGCTTTTTGATTAGGGGTTCATTACTAAACTAAACACTAAGATATATATATATATAGTAGTGATAAAAATCCCGGTTCCATATATGCAGTTTTCTCAAAATGATGAATTTTAATAACTTTTTACACTTTTCTATTGATTTTGATATGAAAAAAGTCGTTTTTTAGAAATTCAGGATTTTACAGCCAGGGGTAAAAAAACTGCAGCCATACCCGTATTTTAAATTATACAATTATACCCCCTTTTTAACTATGTACCTATATGTTCTTAATCAAATTTTTGCATTTTTATCAAAGCAGCTTTTTTGCAGTTACCTCAAGAGTTTCCCGCAACCACAGTTAAATTTTCTTTCTCAACTTTTGTTGTTCCTTTCAAAGTGTTTTTACTTTTATCATTAATTTTACATGAATACATTTTACTTATGGAAACGTGGAAATGCAATTATAGAAATACAATGTACATCTGTATTAATTTCAGGAAGAAAGAAAATTAAACTCACAAATGTTAAATTTGGAGTACACTCCAATTCTTGGAAGGAAATACAAATGTTCTATCTAGAAATACATCTGTTATAATTTTGGGAATATCGTTTAAGCGTAACACTGTTAGAGAATATCAATATTTTACATTTGTAGGCATTCTTAAGTCACATTAAGTCATGTTGGAAATTCGTTAAACGAATTTCTTACAAAATTATACCGAGTTATCCCCATTTAAGGCAACAAAGCGAGGAACTATACCAATTATTCATGCAAAAATATGGTGATGCCGCTGCTTCAACAAGAGATTCAAATGCACAAATTGAGTTATATTCTAATACAATGAATGCGAATCTCAATTCAAATGCTCATTTAAGGGAAATTAAAATTAATAGAGCATTAAAAAAGCTAAGAAATTCAAGAATTGTTGGATTAGCTCTAACTTTTGAAGATGTGGAAATTACCAATCTACATACTATTATTGAGAAAGAAAATGCTTTGAATATTTTGTTGAAAAGTTTAAAGCACGACCATTCAAAAATAATTATTAGACGAAATTTATTTAAGAGTTTATAAGCCCTCTAACTGTCAAGAAATGTAGGGCAAATTTAATATTAATGTAAAATTATTTGAAATTAAATGCGCTTGCTTTATCTCGAAGTTTAAACAATTCCTTTGCGCTAATGACGCATTATCTTCACACTTTCAAATAACACACAAGATGATTATATGTTAATATGCAGAGACTCCGGAAGCAACTCAACATTGAGGGGTAAAACTTGTTAAGCTTAAATGTCTATATATTTTTTTAATTACTTTTTTTAGACCAGCTTAACGATTTGATATTTTTATCACTCTTAATTGAACATCAGTAATGATATCACAACCTTACTATTTTTATAAAAATTTACAAAATATATACTGTAATGATAATTATTTAAATTACTTGGATATATTAATATTTTAATAAACAAAACGTCAATCCTACATTGTTTTAATATACGAAATGAAAGGCATTGTTTTTCAAATAAACAGATTATGTAGAGCATGCTTTTAAATTTGAATAATCGAAAGTAGCATAAGCAGGTATCCAACATGATTAATCGTCAACGCGATAAATCGAGATTAATCGGATGTATTAATCTATCGTGCTGGTCAAGTAGATTAGAGTAATCGTAAACAGTGTGCTCGATTAATCTAGATTATTCCAATTAATTTGATGTTTATGCATTCAGTTACATGTTGTCATTTTCGGTTTGATTTTATCTATGGCCACTATTCTTGTGTCATATGTTTCACAAAAGAAAACCTTAACACCGGACAAAGAAGAAGAGCGTGATGATTAGGTATCTAACATACTTAGGAAGCGTTGGAGGTCGCCTAATTCTATATATATATAAGAATTCTCGATTTTATCACGCCAACTTCTAATCAGGTTGAGAGACTGTTCAGCAAAGCTGGTTATGCTCTATCTCAGGCCCGTAGCCAGGAATTTTTCGAGGGAGGCACTTTTGTGAAAGACGCCAATTTATTTACATTTGGATTGTTATGAAAAACTTTGCTCTATTATTATACAAGCCCCTATAACTTGCTATAGCTTTACTTAAATATGAAAAAATATTTAAAAAAGGTAGCCTAAAAAAACTAATAAATTGACCATTGCTTTTAAATTTTTATTACAATAAAAAAATTTTGAGAAAAATCAGATGATCAAAGAAGGCAGCTCCATTCGTCTTGGATGAAGTTTGATAAAAAGTTGAGTGAATTTCTTTTTATTCAATGATCCGACCTTATCACTATGTACATGCATAAGGGTAAAAGTGCCAAATCTATCGTTACTCATATTTGCTCTCATGTAATTTGATAGACGGCGAAGTGCAGATGCACAGCGCTACATTCACACAATGTCACTGGAAGAGTGCACCCGATGCGTAAGAGTGTGTGTACATTCGGAAGAACCTGTGTATCGCATTTCAATATTGAAGCTTGCAGGGTTTCTAAAAGTGAAACGTAACTATGTTTATCTCTAACATAAATATAACCATTTTCTATTGAAATTTTATCAAAACCTTTATCACCATAGGTAGGAAAATCTAAAGCTTGCTCATGGCTTTCAGTTTTAAAAAATTGATTTTTATTGGCAGCTCCAGTAGTTTCTAAAGTTTTTTTCAAACCAAATAACCATATTTTTTCAGAGAATTGCGATATTGCATAAACCTTTGTAAAACCATGTTCATAATTTTCAGCAAATGTTTTTCCACCTTCAGTTCTTTCAAATAATTGAATATTCCTTTGGTAATTGTCTTGTAAATTTGAATAGAAATCATGCATAGACTCAACACTACATAACTGAGCATTGGATTGTTTAATAATTTCAAAATCTTGGTTTCATTATTTGCAAGTTATTTTCAACATGATCTTCCATTTGTTGTTTGTTAATAGTATCCCTTTCCTGTTCACCATCACAAACATTTATAATTTTCTTGTTGTGCATATTTAAATCTCTATTAAAAAGATTACACCCTGATATATCTAATTTATTATTTTCAATTTGATTTATTTTGTATTTTATGAGTTTAACATCTGTTTCTATGTTTTTATTGTAACCTTCTTGATAAGAGTGTGTAGCTTCAAGTATTCCACTATTATTAACTCCCATTTATATAAGGAAAAAATAAAATATTTTTTTCCAACATTTCCAATTTCACTACAGTTTGCTCTGTTAACCTTTTAGAAAATAGTTTTTAATATATTCTTCATTTTTATATCTCTCACACTTTCTCTTGTAAAGATCATTAAGTATTGAGAAGTAATCTCTTCCCATGCATCTTTCATATATAAACCAAATACAATAGCATCCACATAATACTAGAACATTGTTGATATTGTGAACTGTTGTACACAATATTGTCCTTAACATCTTTAAATATTGAAAAAATACATTGAAATGGAGGTAGGCCAAAACTATCAAAATACTCAAGATTGGCAGAGCCAAACTCCTTAAAGGTAATTGCATTCCCTGTGGATACTTTGGTATCATTAAAATAATAAAATGCTATCCAATGTGTGCCAGTATTTGAAGAATGGTCTAAATTACAAACATAAAATCCAAGACCCAGATTTTTCAAAGTATTTCTAGAAAAGATCCTCTTAAAGTTCTTAATATTCTTCATAAATTGTAAAATAACATAATTTGAAAGGGGATTACTGAAGGAGGAAACAAAATTTAAACTTACTTTTTTTATCTGTATTCCCTTTCCTTTAGGTGTATTTAATTGCATTCCTTTCCCTTTTGAACCTTGAGGTCCAATTTTCATCCCATTTCCTTTAAGTGTATTTAATTGCATACCTTCTCCTGGAATTGTTTGTTTTAATCCCTTTCCAAAGACTTTGTTGACTGAATTTCTTCCCAAGACTCCCATTGCACCAGTAACAAATGGTGCTACTGCATACTTTCCAATGGAGCAGCTGCCATAAAAAAGGGAGCCAAAGTGCCACAATTTTTTTCACTGCATTAAGTTGTGTTGTAGAAATTTTAATATCACAAGCTTTATTTACTTTCTTGGCATTTTCTAATTGGTTTATTTGTCTTTCTGTTAAAAGAAATGGAAGGAAAGTTCCTTGTTTAGTATTACTAACCCTTAAAGTTATAGGACTTGAATTTTTAATAATTTTTTTCAATTTATTTAATTGACTATTAGTTAAGTTTAAGTTATACTTTTTATACTCTGTCATTTTGTATATAAAGGAAAAAGAAAATATATTTTTCCTCAGGTAATGCAATTACACTAAAAAAAAAGAAAATATTTTTCCAAAATTATTTTTCCTTAAAATGTTAAAGTAGTTTGATTTGATGTTGTATTCACAGATATGTCGTGTTAATACATAATCAATGCATAGAATTTAAATGGATCTGCAGGAGCACCTTGTAAAGTATATCTAAATCTAATTTCATTGATAGCATTTTTAAATGTATCTTTTTGTTTAGATAAATCAAATACAATTATTTCCTATTTCTCCCTAAAGGGCAACTCTTGAAAAATTTGTATGATTTGTAGTAGACATATTATTATATTCCACAAATACTCTGTTAAAAAGTGAATAGACATCACCACTAATAGTAACATTATCTGCTGTAACAAATCCTGTGTTATCAAGTTTAACTATTTTAAATTTCACATCTATATAAACATTAAATTAATCATAAGGTATTATATCTGTAGAATTATCAACTGTAAACTTATAATTGTTTTTATTTTGAATATTACCTGCTGCAGGAATAATTATTGGAGTCTGGAGATCAAATCTAATTATTCATTTCTTTCTAGAATTGTTGGATTTCTGAAGTCAGTCATTTATACTATATAAAGGAAAAAGAAAATCATTTTTCCTTGTGAAATTAATTTTGCAATAATTTTAAAAATCATGTCAAACTTCTGGGGCTCATTCTTGGAAAACTTTTTTAATAACATTTGTATCTCCATTCCCTTTTGTTCATTTTGAGTTTCTAAGTTAATCTCAATAATTTTGGGTTTATTAGCTACTTTTGGTGTTTCTAACTTTTTATTAATGCTTGTTACTTGTGTGTTAATAGAAGTTCCTTTCCCTTAATGGGAGAGCATTCTCTACCTGTGGGTTATTAAAATTAACCCTTAAATAGTTTTCATAAGTTTTCTTACATTTAGTCATGTCTATATAAGGAAAAATAATTTTATTTTATTATAATAATCTTATTTGATTAAAAATACTAAGTGAACATGATTATCATTTAAATTAATAATTTGATTTTGACTATCAGTAATGTATTATTCTTATTTCTCTTATTTAATTTGTGTTGATTTTGTTGAATAATTTGCGCAAAGGTTGTTTTGTAAATGGATAACTTAATACTAAATCATTTGTAGAAAAAGTAAATACTATATCACTAGAATTTCCATTATATATGCTATCACTTATCAGAGAACAGTGAATTAAAATGTTATCAATTCCTTTTGTAATGTTAGGAACATGATCTGAAATTGTACTCTCAGTTAACATTAATTTAAAATCACTCCCATAAAATTGATTATTAAAGTCATTAACAAAACCTAGAAGATCACCAAATTCTTTATCCAATTTTAACCACATTTTAGGACCTAAGAAAATAAACACCTTATAAGTATTCTCATAATTTCAATATATTCATCTGTAGTTTCTATTGATTTATGACCATTTGCTACCATTTCATTGTTTATATATGCTGATATATCTNGTACACAAACTCGATGGGATTGATACCCTTTTCGTGTTTATACCAATTTGACTGTATATCATCGTTTCCATATTTATCACTTCCCTTGTCTCTATCTCGCACATTTTCCAATTGTTCGGCAGTATCTTGACATCTTGTGTCAACTTAAATGTTATGGTATTGTTTGCTTCTTCGTCTTCATAAGTTGTTATCACTTCTTCTTGCACTGTTATTGTCTTCTTGTTGTAGTCAATGATACACTTATTATCAATTAAGAAATCATTTCCCAATATTATTTCATATGGTAGTTGATTTTTTTCAGTGTCAATGACTGTGAACGTTTGGAAAATGTAGTATTAGCTAACCTTATTGGTATCTTTTCCAATTTTCCTTTTACGCCTATATAGTCGCCTGATGCATTTATCAGCCTATTTTTTTCATTGTTCAGTTCCTTTCCTTGAAACCCAACTTTTGCTGCACACTCGTCCGTTATTATTGATATTACTGCTCCCATATCCACTGTTGCATTTACCATTACACCATTGATCACAACTGTTATTGTGTTCGTTTTTAGCAGGTCAGTAACTATCAATACGGGTGCTCGGTTTGTCGGAGACAGCGCTCCTTCTAGTTTAAACTCTCCATCTCCATCGATTCCATTTCTTCCTCTTCTTGTTCTTCTTCATTTTCTATCAAGTCCTCTTCGTCAAAGTATGCATCTTCTTCTTCTATCCAATTTATTTGTCTCTTACAGAACTTCTTTGTGTGTCCCTTATTGCCATACATTTGACATTTCAAGTCTTTCCTCTTTATCTGCTTTATCGTACCTGATGCATTTATCAATCTATTCTTTTCATTATTCAATTCCTTTCTTTGAAATCCGACTTTTGTTGTGCACTCATCCATTATTATTGATATTACTGCTCCCTTATACACTGTTGCTTCTACCTTTACACCATTGATCACAACTGTTATTGTGTTCGTTTTTAGCAGGTCAGTAACTATCAATACGGGTGCTCGGTTTGTCGGAGACAGCACTCCTTCTAGTTTAAACTCTCCATCTCCATCGATTCCATGTCTTCCTCTTCTTGTACTTCTATCCAATTTATTTCTCTTTTGCAAAACATCTTTGTGTGTCCCTTATTGCCACACATTTGACATTTCAAGTCTTTCCTTTTTATTTGCTTAACTGTACTGTCTTTCAATTTGATTTTTACTAGATCTTCTCCCGATTTCTTAATTGACTGTTTATTAGCTGGTCTAGTGAACATCGGTGTCGTTCGATTAACTATCAGTTTTCCAATCGTCAACTTTTCATTAATTCTTGCATTACTTTCCATCGTAATTTGTATCGCAAGTCCTTTTCTGATCATTTTATCTAGCGAATCGTCTGTGTCGCATTTAATCTGAAATTGTGTTCGAATCACTTCCGGTAATCCTTTACTAATGTGTGCGAACAGATCATATTTTGAATACCGCTGTTCTCTAGAACTTAGTTTTAATAACCTCTCAACTTGGGACATATAATTTCGTAAGTCATCCCTAGTGTTCATTTTCATTCCGTTTAACAACATCCGATACTGGCTTTTAAAGCTCTCATCATCATAGTACTGTTGATATTCGCCTACTAACTTTTTGTAGTCCATTTTTGTTTGAGAATCCAATACTAAGTAATGCTGATACGCCGC
>CABFPE010000082.1:1703667-1727046 GCA_900660155.1 Hofstenia miamia
TATATATATATATATATATATATTATATATATATATATATACAGTACTGGCCAAAATTTTGGGAACACTTTCCAAATTTAGAAATTTTTGTGTTTTACACTAAAAACGCAATGTAGAAACAATATAATAACACAATGTAGAAATAATATGATAACACCGCACAATGTAAAAACAATATGATAACATTGTGTAGAAAGTAAATAGTTAATTCAGAAAAACTCACTAATATTTTGTATGTCTGTCATTATTGGCCAAACACGCAGCAATGCGATTTGACAATGACTCGACCAGCTTTCTACAATAATCATCAGTAATCTCCGTGCACCATACCACTTTAATTTGCTCCTTCAGATCGTCGAGTGATGTGCAATGGCGCATCCTCAGACAGGTTTTTGATGTAATGCCAGCAATTTTCTATGACGTTGAGGTCTGGGGAGTTTCCCGGCCAGTTCTCAAGCAGCCGACAGTCTTGTGATGCAATCCACTGTTTCACAAATTTGGCACTGTGGCAAGGAGCACCATTTCATTGTAGTACAGATGTTCCGTGAAGCTGCATAAACATGGGAACTTTCTCCTGAAGTATTTTGAGGTAGGCCTTGGCTGTGACTGTCTCTTTGCAAGGAACAAAATGCAGACCAGCACGCCTATTCGCAGTTATAGCACCCCAAATCATTACAGAAGATGCTGAGCAGACAGTTTGTTGCGTGTAACGTGTGTTGAATCTTTGGTTTCTTGGTCTTCGAACGTGTGGCCGGTATGATGTAAACTGGCAAATCTTGGATTTGTCACTAAGCATTACTTGATGCCGCATCTCAGGGGTGTAGTTTTGGTATTGCCTGCAGAAGCGCAACCGGTCTTGAATATTCTTTGAAGACAATCGGGGTTTGGCTGCAGGTTTGCACGATGGAAGGTCAAAGGTAGTATTCAATCGACGCTTAATGGTGTGTGTTGATACATTCTACACTACCACACCTAGATTTGCTTTGACTTCAGAAGATGAAGAGAATGGTTGATTGACGACATAACAGTGAATGAGGTGGTCAGTCTGAGGGGTTGTCACTTTTGGTCTTCCAGACTGCTTGCAAGAGGAAAAATTTTACAGTTGTTGATAGTGATTAACACTTATGGATACTGAAGATACTGACACGCCCATTCTAACAGCTATAGCGTGATAATTGTACCCCTCCTCGTGCAAACTATGAATTTGAGCACGTTTTGTTGATGAAATTTTACTACCACGGACCATATTTTAAACTATAATGATAGTGCTTTTTCAGTGAAAATATATTGTGCGTAAATCTAAAGTTGTCTTTATTTGATTGGCTAAATGAATCTGTTGTAAATTCTAAAAAAAAATTGGGAATTCTAGAAATTTTACGAAGTTTACAGGATATAGCCTACAACACGCCTTAGACAGGTTACTGTTCTCAAACTTTTGGCCAGTATTATATATATATATATATATAAATTTTGTACTAGCATGAGCTGGGTCTGTTAATACATAGTAGAGAGCGCACTTTCTGTTCTGAAATTAACATTAATTGAGAACTAAATAATTAGTAACAACATGTAATTCCTATATGTTTGGGTTTCTTCCTGGAGTGGTGCAGATTACAACAAATAATGAAACCGTTTACTTTTGTTAACTGCTTTATTTGATATGTATTAAAATACATGTTAAGAACTCTTTACCAAGTTCATAATAGTACACAATTACTTCGTCATCGCATTGAAGGAGAGGAAACTCTTGTAATTCACTAACGTTGTATTTAATTAAACATATATTAGTCACTGTTGACCACTATCACATCTCTTTCTTCTTTGCACAATGGTTGTTCTGACATGGAGTGTCTCAATTTAATGATAATTGACTTATAATGAATTAACATTAACATCCACAATAACATTTTCATTAGTGAAATTTCAAATTGCAACAAAAGTATGCTAGGTAATAAAAGTTCATTTCTATAAAATTCCATCAAAAGATAATTAATTAGTCATCATTTTCTTAGTTCTTTTATTTCTGTTTTGATCTAATAAACACCTTAAGTATTTATCAGTGAAACACCACCACCATTGCCATAAAGAAAATTAGTTAATCATAAACATAGCAAATATTCATTCTGAAATGATTATAAGAAAATAAGATCATTTTATGATAAGAATTTAATGTAACTAAATTGTCTTGATTTGGTTAATTCCTCAATAACAATTTACAGGTATGACAAAATCACTTAGAGGTCTACCACTTAAATTTTTGTTAGATCGGACAATCAACATTTATTATTTTAATATTTCACTTTGCTCAAAAGCTAAGTGATTAAATTTCTGCTGATTTGCTTAATGCCATATTTTAGGTGACCTGCAATAACAAAATTGATAATATAATTACACTTAAAAATCAGTAAATACTAATTAAATTTAATATTGATTAAATATGCACTTCTATTCTAGAAGAGGTGCATTTGAGTTTGCACCCTTCAATCATCAATGAGGCTGACATGAATGCCTTTATGCTTGCATTCTGTCACATGCCCTCTCTAGCAAAGCATTTACTCAAGAAATTCTTCTCTCTGACCATGGACTAGTGTGTGCATCTCCTCAATTAGCTGTTCCACATTTGTGTTTTTCCATTGTACTGTCTGATAATACTGTTTCTTCATTAGTTTTAATATAATCTCCATTATTGTTAATTTCATTTCTTTCAGTGCTGTATTAAACATTATCATTGTTCACAGTTTGTTTGTTCAATCTCTCTGTAAAAATCTCAAAGTATTTCTTGTGAAGCCATACTCTTTTTATTGCTATCATCATCATCATCATCATCATCATCATCATCATCATATGCCCATTGATCACTGCTGAGTGCCCCAGCAAAACATTTAGTTTGCTGTCCAGATAAAAGACTTTAAATGCTTTTGCTAGTCTGGTGCAATTTGTCAAATCCTTGAAGAAGAAAAGAAGAAACTTATGGTATCTCTAATATCTTTCTCTGTCATCTTCTTGGAGTGGTTCTTATTTCCTCCTATCATCATAATAATTTCAATACTTTTCAATATATCATAGTATTTGTTTTCATTTCCCCACATAACTAGCTATACCAGATTGTTCAATCCTGTATGTAGAATTATTGTCCTTGTTGTTGTGGCTTCTATTGTTTCCTTTGCTAATTTAAATTGTTCATAAATCTCTTTTCTGTCTTTAAAAAGATGGTATGGAGTTACATCTCCTTCAATGAATATGCACTCTATGTTTTTGCCTTTGATTGCTATCTTTCAGGATCTTATATATGCTAGCTTGTTTGTAAACTCTTTCACCCTTTCTAAACTTCCAGTGTATGAACTTTCTTCCAACTTGGGAATTTTCACTAGTGGCTTGTCTTTTATCTTCTACCTTGGCATTATTATTGGTATCCTTAATATTGGTGTGGTCTGCCACAAACAGTTCTTTCTTCATCATTTTTTCCTGTACCTCCTCTGTTCCTCTTGTCACTCCAGCTCTTACTATTGTGATTGTTGATGGATAGTTTGCTTTACACTGGGTCACTACATCCCAAGACTTAGTGGAAAGCCCAATTTTTCTTAGCCTCTGTGCATCTTCATGTCCATGTCTTACTGTTAGGTTTGCTACAATGCATTCAACATCTATTCCCATTTGATTTTCCAGCTTGACTAGCTCATCCAGCTCATTTTCAGTACATGCTTCTGTGTGAATGTATCTTAGCACTGATTTCAACAGTGATTCCTTCAGATGTTTGTAATACCTTTCTGTTATTTTATCCTTTGTTTGCTGTTGTATCACCATTTGAATAAGATAGCAATTATCTGTAGCCTCTATCCACTGAAGTGCGTGGGTGGTATCATCACATTCCATTTTTCTATATTCACCCCGTCAACTATTCTCTGGATTTGTTGTAACATCTCAATTGTTGAAGAGCTTAGGAGGAAGTCTTCCTAGTTGAAATCACTTTGGATTTTTGGTACTACCTCTATTATGTCCACTATATTGTCTCTGTTATTCACGGTTGATGTTTCAGTATCTATGTGAATGAACATCTTGGGTAATCTGTCAAAAACTTCTCCATTGATGTCCAAGATTTCATTCTCACTTGTATCCTCTGTATCTTATGAACAATTTCTCTCATGTTCCCATGTTGTTGTCTTATTACCATTGCTTTAGTTAACCAGGCTTTCTTTTAAACTGCCATAGATGTAAATCCACTGTTGCTCCCTAAATGTATTTTCACACCCTTTCTGAGAGGATGTTGTTTCTGTTTGGCATATTTCTAGCTTATTCATTATCTGAATTATCAAAATTTTCTCTATTGGCAATTCACTTTTCTCAATCCTCATGAATAGTTTTTCTAACTGAGCAATCACTTTCTTACTTTTAACTTTGGAAGAACTGAGCTTTACATTTACTTTCTTAATGTTCGGAAGTATTGGCAACACTGCAATTTCACTACATTTGTTGCTTGAAATTCAAATTCTAGTTTTTCTATGCATTGGGGTTCTTTTGTCATCATCAGTTAGGAATATTGCTATAATCCATGCTGTGCATCTGTATTTGATTACTGGGCAGTTTATTTCTTGAAATATATTTCTAAACATGACTTTTGCTTGTAATCTCTAGCTATGCTCAATCTCTTTTAGTATCTTCACTATGGTGTCTTTCCATAGGTGATTTCTATCTTTTGCCAATCTTCATCCATTGGTTTTTCTGACTTCATATCATACCACACCTGCTGTGTCACTTTGAGGAACTACTTTCTCTGGTTCAGACTGTATCACATGTGGACATCTGTTATTTCTTCCAGTTGTATCTCAAGGCATAATCTGTTTGTATGGTCAAATAAAGAGAAATTGAGGACACAACTAAGACTAGTAGCACAATAATTTGATTAAATGTAAACACACAATTATTATCATTTGATTATTTTGTACAATTTTTAGATAGTGCAGTTTGATATTAATTACATTGGCAAAATAGTTTGGCAAAATAACAAAAGACGAACTCACATGCACTAATTAATGCTGATGTTGCATTATACTAGCAGACAAGGAAAAGGCAGGAAAATTGTCAACAACATTAATGAACAGGTACTTGCCAATTGTTTAATTGTTTACAAGAATTTGATATAAATATATAGTAATAAATGTGATTGTGATGAACAAATTTTACTGGATTTACTCTGTTAATTTTATTCAAGTTGTTTAATTACATTGATGGAAAGCTAAATATTTGAGCATGAGAGTAGTCTGCAGGTGGTCCCCAGATATGGCTAAAGGAATTTGGGAGCAGCTGCACAACCCAGCCTTTCATCAGTGCAGTGCAGCCAGCAGCCAGGACTTCCAACATGCTCTTAAGTTAAGTTTACTATTAGGGCTTTTTATCTGTTATAGCTTTCCCTTCAATCAATTTGCAAATAAGAAATGTCACTTATAAGTTACTATAGGCAAACCCTTTTTAGATCCAAATTCTTTTGTTCCAATAATTGAACTTATTATACATATGAGGTGCCTCAGAGCCCTGATCACTGCCAGTCTGCTGATTTGTTTATAGTGTTACATTATCAGATTGTATCTCAACTGACCACTAACTATCCACCACCTTTCATTTCATATTTTCTGCTGGTGGCATTGATTGCTCACATGTACATAGTGCTCTCATGTACACTTATAAATGTATGACATTATATGTAGGGAATTATAACAAGCAAACACATCCCAGTTGCACTATCAATCTTTATGTACTCAATGCTAATAACAAGGATAATCAATGCACAAAATTAATAGGTTACAAATTGCACACTATCACTGAGAACACTATCCATGTATTGTGAGTCACATTGGTGAACCAAGTTGGAATTCTCTTCTCTTGCATTAATCTGCATCAGGTCTCAACCCTCTACCATCACATACTCCCAACCTAAACAGATTGTGAAAGTAAATAGGACCAGAATTGTCAGCTTAATAATAATACAATTTGATCAGGAGTGGTTATTGAATCCCTCAACCCCTTGTATGCAAGAAAAAGGAGAACTGTCATAGCAATTATGCTCCAATTAAGGGTTGACATGATTCTACATGGCAACCATTACAGGCACCCAACAATGCAAGTAGAAAACAATCCTGGGTTAAGATACATTTCTTTTCAAGAAACAACCAGAAAAAATTTATTCAAGAGGATGTATATCTTATCAACCAAATACTGGAAATCTTCAATTTTGGTGAAATCAGCACAGGCAAAGCTGTAGGAGAAACACAACCACAGATGAACCAATACATCTACCATGTAGAAGAGTGCCAGAGCATCTACAACAAAATTTGAGTCTTTTGTCTGCCAATATGGTGGCTAAAAATAATGGAAGTGATTTTGCCCCCCCTTTTTGTTTGGTCAAAATTAATAGTATCAACAAATACTAATTCCTAATCAATTGCAGTGATATTACTTGGTTGCAACATACAAACTAATTTAAGATGATAATAACTTTTTACAATCCATTTTAATCACATTCAAATTCGATATTAGTTCTTGTAATCAACTTTCTTCTTTAGCAGCTTATTTGTTTGGATGATGCTATAGTTTGTTATTTTTAATACATGTGAGATAATGATTGGTAGTCAGTTAAATGAAAATAAAAACCCCTATTCCTAACCTAAGTGCACTTTCATGGCTTGGCACAAGGAACCTAAAATCATTCCTGTGATGGATCCAAATCATTACTAAACACAGCTTGTTTAGCTTGACATTGTATTAACTAATCAAACCATAATAAGAAATCAATGTAAGATTTCCAAAGACATTTCTTTATTGTTACAATGAAATTGAATCTATTTAAATTCACTTGAAAAAGTACCTGGTGATTTTGAATTTTAAATCTACCATCCACCAAGATGGCAGCTAAAAATAATGGAAGCAACTGTGCCCCCTTGCTTTAGTCAAAGTCATAATATTGACAAATACTAATTTGTAATTAATTACACTGTTGTTTCTTGGTTGCAATATGCAAACTAATTTAAGATGATACTAAATTTCATAATACATTTCTAATCATATCTAAATTTGAACTTAAGTTCTTTTTATTGACTTTCTTCCTTAGCAGCTTATATTTGTTTGGATGATGCTACAAAATCCTAAATGAACTGATAGATAACAAGATCATTAGACCTAGCAAAAGCTCCTATGCAGGAACCATGGTGTTCATCAAGCAAGGGAACAAATACAGACTCTGCATAGATTTTAGAAAACTAAGTGATAACACCAAAAAAGATGCATATCCTCTCTCAAGGATTGACAACATAATATACAAAGCTAGCAAACACAAATACTATACCTGCTTAGATTTATGCAAAGCATATTGGCAGGTCCCAATGGAACTAAACAACATGGAAAAAACTGCCTTCATAAGACCTTACAGGTCGTTTGAATGGATGTATATGGCATTTGGGTTATGCAACAAACCAGCCACATTCCAAACATATGCCACAAAAGTACTCAAACAAAACAATAGGAAAGTGGAAGACAGAATAAATGCATACATAGATGACATATTAATAGCAATTGATACAATACCCAAATGCATTGACAAATTTGGACAGAACACTTGAAATCCTACACAACACAGGACTAAGAGTAAATGGAAAGAAATGTGAAATTCTAAAAACACAAGTCATGTCTCTATGAAGAGAAATTGAAAAAGGAAGAATAAAGAGGAAAAATAATGCCAAGGAGATGATACAAAACATAAGTAGCCCTAAAGCAAAAAAGATCTCCAAAAAATAATGGGTTTCATCAATTACTATGGATCATTCATACCAAATGTGGCCCAAAAGACAAACAAAATGACAGCTTTACTGAAAAAGTTGATGATATTCAAATGGATATGGAAGGAACAAGTGCAACTCCACAACATAAAAAACGAACTTACTAAGTTACCATTGCTCAACACCCCAGAATACAACAAAGAATTCATACTAGACTGTGACGCCAGCAACATAGCAATACCTGCATGTCTAAGCCAAATAAAGAACAACAAAGAGGCACCAATACAGTTCCTTAGCAGAAAATTAAAGGAAAGCAAAGAGAACTATGGATCAGCAAAACTAGAAATACTAGCACTAGTATTAAGAAATTTCAATACTTTCTAATAGGACAAACATTTAAAGTATGCACAGATAATAGTGGCTTAGCATGGCTCAAGAAATACTCCTGAGATAAATCTTCCATAGTCTCAAGATAGATAGAATACCTCAACAAATTCAAGTTCACAATCAAACATAGAAAAGGAATGTTACATAAAAACCCAGACTACAGGACAGCACTATCAGAATACCAAAAAGATATATAAAATACAGAGGGAGAAAGAAAACAATTCAAATTCCTACCCCATAATGAGTATGAAAACCTACCAGACATCAATGCTGACAAAAATGGGAAAATGATAATGCCTATAATAATAAAAGAGGAAATAACTGAAACCAAAATCATTGAAAAACAACTCACCAACATCATTTTAAAAGAAATAATAGAAAAAATAAACAATGAATAGAAATCACTAGGAAAAACACAGAACAGCTACTTTAAAAAATATGCATGGAAGATAAACAATAACAGACTACTATATGTACAAGGAAAGTCACCAAGAATAGCAATACCAGAATATTTTAAAAGAGAATTAGTCAAGAAAGTACATGAAAATCGTCATATGGGAATAATACAAATGGAATCAACATTCAATGAACACTTCATAATGATAGCAATAAGAAAGGCAGTGGAATATGTAATAAATAAATGTACAACATGCCTAATTAACAACAAAACTCACTTCCCACTACTCCCAGCAGTGCTAGAAAATATAAAGAGCAATGACACCAAATCAAATAGTGCACACAGACAGAAAAACTGTCACAAGACAATGAAGGTTATCAATATATTTTAGTACTAGTGGAAAACGTCACTAAGTATGCCCGAATGATACCTCTAAGCTCCACTACAGCAAAAATCGTAGCAAAAAAATAATAAAAGAATGGATACTGAAATTCAGCCCAATGGAAATGATTGTATCTGACTTTGGAGTTCAATTTGAGAGTAAATAATTTGAAGAAATGACAAAACTAATGGAAATAATAACAGAAAAAACTACGGCATATCACCTGCAAGCAAGCAGAGCAGTTGAAAGACTGAATAGAACTATGATCAAATTAATAAGAGTACTAACTTCAAGAGTCAGAGGAAGAGATTGGCGCAAAGTTATTGAAACAGCAGAATATTTCCACAATACATTTGTACACACAACTGCAGGAGTGACACCATACAAAGCCATGTATGGCAGAGAGGAAGCAATGCCTATATCAATGCAATGTCACTCATACTCTGACAAACCAGACAATGCATATATAAAGACAATAAAAAATCAAATCACAGGAATACATGACAAGAACAGAACTTCAACAAGAAAATATATGGTAAACCACACAAGATGGGGGACAAGGTCTATGCATACACACTATTGAGAACACAAGACATAAACCAAGTGAGAAAACTAAAAACACAGTGGGCAGGGCCATTCACCATCCCACAAACCTTACCAAATAACAATTATAAAATAGACAACAGAAGGGTATTACACTTCCAAAACCTGAAAAGGTCAACAATAGACATAGAACAAGTAACACTAGACAATAATGCAGAATTCAAAATTATAAAGAATAATGATGGCATATATAATGAAATGCAAGGATTGGATAGTGTAGCAGAGAAAGAATTCAAAGAAGAATACACACCTCAATGAAACAACATCAAAGTCAAAAGAAGAACTATGCCCCAGAGGGCTTCAAAAAATAAATCTAAATATAACCATGAAATATTGGATATAAATTTATTAACTGAATTTAGGCTAGAAAATGAAGTGAACAATGAGAAGCCAGAGTTGACGACCACTAAAAAGCAGAAGAGTACAGAGAAGAACTCCACAATCTGATTGCCAAATAAAGGGCATGAGGACAGACCACCCAACAACTAGAGGAAAAAGAATCAGAAGGAGAACTCTGCAATCTGATTACCAATTAAAGGGTATGCAGATAGAGTCAACCAAAAAACCAAAACTCAGAAAAGAACAAACTCACCCAAATGTCAATTAAAGGGCAGGCAGGTAAACAAGGGTCGACAACAACACACTGGGCGTCAACTAAAGGGCGCAAAGTTACAACAATCAACTGCAAAGCTGGAAACACAAAAACACACACCTCCAGCAAAACTTGATGCCAACTGAAGGGCAGAGAACCAACCAGTCCTCATCTGCAACTAAAGGCAGGAGGTACCAAGATCTGTGATCAATAAAAGGATCCAGATATCAAACAAATCAGTGATGACATAGAAATAGGACAGCCCTAGATAACAACAAGAAACCTGGCGAGAAGAGAACAAGCTGAAACTCTAGAGGTCATAAAGAAAGTAGAGGCAGCTGGTGTGAACCAAATAATAACAAAAGAAATGAAATAGTACCTAAAAGAATATCCACAATGTGCATACACAAAGACAACAAATTGCTCAGAGATAATGAGAAAAGAAGGTCAAAACTGCCCAATCAAAATAATTGAGATGGTAAGCAAATCTCAAGAAGATATTCAACTGGAAGACATGCTCTTACAGTTGACTGCAATAGTGTTAACACCTAACACACACAGAGAGATTGACAAAATCAATCTGGAGAAATGGGGCAACACAACAGCCAGTGAAATCACTTGGGTAGATACAGATGACAAGAGACTATTAGTCAAAATAACTGTCAAATGTCAACAAAAAGACAACATCATCCAACAAGTATATGGAGAGGTATATGAAAAAGACACAAATTCACTCATAAAACTTTTATGCACAGAAGCCTTGACACAAAAAGAAATAAGCTTAGCATCTGGGAAGAAGAACTGGAACATTGAAGATAAGGACTGGTGAAAATTGGTAAAGGAAGTTGATGTTCTGCTGGAATTTTTTCAGTGGTGATAATTGCGCCTGTATGGGTTGTAGGAGTCAATTTTTAACTTGTCTTGCGATGGGAGTGATTGCAATTTCATAGCATCTTTGGCGTGCAATGCTGTAGCATTTGCTTTTTGTGATGGGTAGTTCCAGGTTGTGGTTGTCTGTTAGACAGATTGATAGGACCCATAGTGCTGGTTTTGTTGGAATTTCGGGAATCTGTTTGTTGATGATTAATTGGTAGTGGAAGTCTTTTTTGACGTTAAAATCAGCTGCTTGATGATTTCCGCAAGTAGTTTTTCAGTTTTTTCGTTGTAGTGGTATGAGGGCAATTCAATGTGAATTGTTGGCCAAGTTTCATTGGTAATGTGTTTAGCTTTTAGAGTTGACCAACATTCGTTAATTTCATTGATTGTAGCTTGTTTCTCTTGGAAAGCAAAGCGTGTTTCTAATTTGGTGACTTCAATGGGTAGAGAGGTTGTATCCATGATTTCTATTGTTTGTTGTAGGAGCATTGCATTGATTGCTAACCTTTGCTCTGTGATAATATGATATTGGGGCATTGAGTGATGCATGAGAATGTTGATTAGTATGAGTTTTGTAACTGAAGGCGTTTTCTCAACTGCTGTTCTTGCTAGCATCATTTTTCTGATGATGAAAAATGACTCAAGGTAGCTTTCTAGGTAGAAGAAGTTGACATTAATGGAATAAGTGTACGCTTCTATGAGGATAAGATTGATTCATTGAACGAGTTTGGGATCGTCTTTCTCATGGGTTTTAATGATGTAGATGAGGTTCAGTGTTGACCAGTCAATGTTGAGGCATTCTAGGCTTTTACATTGTCTTCTATTTTTTAGTAGTTTTAGAACTGTTTTGAGATGGATGTTATCATCGAATGTAATGTGTACTGTGCTGCGGTAGTAATCTCTGCTGATTTTTGGTAGGAATGAGTCAGTTTAGAATATGATTGTGTTTACCTTAGGCGTTTGTCTTTGTCAATGACTGTTGGAAGAGCTTTGCTGGTTACTTTGTTTCCTCTGATTGTTAGTACTTTTGATATTGGGGTACCTGTTTTTTTCAGAGATGTTGTGATGCATAGCGTAGCGGCACCAGCGTGATGTGATGAAGTAAGGGTGGGTAGTTTCGCCTCAGATTAGAGATAGTTTTTGTTGACGTTCTGCAAAGTGAGAGTCTTGGCGGCTGCTTGTTGATGACGTTAGAGGGGGTATCTGACTGAGGATATGTCTTTTTACTGGAATTAATGTAGAGGGTTCTGTAACCCATTTGTATGCTGTTGATGTTGATGTCATAGGTTGCTGCTCGTTGTTGGTAGCTGAGGACGTCCTGCAGCTAGAGACTTCCAAGATGATATTGCGACCACTGAAGGACACTGAGGACGTCCTGCAAGGAGATTCAGGTGGACTCGATTGCTGATTAGAAGTTTTCGGGCGATGAGCTCAATGAGGCTCATTGTGACTGCCTTCCATATCTTGATCAGTGGTATCTAAAGGCAATGAAGCAATGTTAATTGACCACTCATTATTTAATATATTAGATTTAGCAATGCATTTAGGCTGTGTGCGCAAACTAATAGGGGAAGAAATATGTGTTTTATATTCGTCATCAAATGATTCTTCTGATAATTTTTTGCATCCAGGTGTGAGATAGAATTCGTTGTTCTCAGATTTGATTAGTTCGAATTCATTGATGTTCAATATTCTTGCATGTTCAATATTGCGGGATGTTCTTTTTATGTTTTGAAAATGAGTGATTTTTTTGTTGTCCAATTCGTAGTTATTGTGTGGGAGTACTTTCGTTATTGTCCAAGGGCCTTTCTAGTTGAATGCTAGTTTGCGTACTTGTTTTTCGTCAGTGATGACTCCAGGTGTGTATACAAATACTTTGTCCCTGATGTTGTGGGGCTCCCCATAGATTTTTCTGCTAAATTGTTGCTTTTGTCTTATTGTGCTCTTTTCCGATTGAACGCACATAGATTTGTGTGTCTTCACTAGTTTTTCGATAAGTTGTTTGACTTAGTTGTTGTCAATCTCGCCACTGTAGCCTCGGAATAGCATAGAGATGGGTGTTGGGGCTATGTGCCCTAACATAGCTTTGTATGGTGAGATTTTTGTCGTGGAGTGAGTAGATGTATTGTAATAATATTCTATCATCAGTAGTATTTCTCTCCATTGTTTTCTGCCTACATGAGATGTTATGGTGTGCATGAGTTTGAGGAGGGTTTGATTAACTCTCTCGACTGCTCCATTCGCTTGTGGGTGATTTATGGTGGTATGAGTATGGAGAACTTCTAATTTGTTAGCCAATGATTGGAAAAGAGAGCTTTCGAATTGCTTTCCTTGGTCTGTGATTAACTGAGTCATAGGGCCAAATACACACACCCAATTTTTGATGATGGCTTCTGCTACTGTGGTTGCTTTGATGTTGCATAGAGGTATTATTTTGCAATATTTTGTGAAGTGATCTACCATTATTAGTACGTACGAATATCCCTCGTCATCTTTAGAGAGTTGTTTGATGTCTGCATTGACAATTGATTCTAAGGAGGCTCATTGACCAGGGAAACGAGATAGTTTGTAGTATGCATGATTGGCATTTATTAATAATTTCTTCGATTGCTGGACGTAGGTACGTTGTAACAAAGTTTTCATGGATTGTGAGTTCAGTTTGATAGACTCCTTTATGTCCTTGTTCATGGACCTTCTTTATGATATCCCATTTGTAGTATTTGGGTAGAGCAATGAGGTTGCGGGTAGTTGCTGTGGCATATAAGATGTTAGACTCGGTGAGTTTCCAATTGTGTTTTTGGTAATATTTGTTAGCCATGATGAACGTGGGGTTGTGGAGTCATTGAATTATTTGACATAGGGTTTTATTGTTGGCTTGAGCTTTGGCTATTTCTTCTGCTGTTATTTCTTCTTTGATGTATATCGATAGTATTGGTTTTATTGGGTGACCATTTCTGTCAGCGTTTATATCAGGTAATTCTTTATACTGACATTGTGGATTGAATTGAAAGTGGCATGGTGGACCTTGTTCTTTTTTTAGATCTCTCTGGTATTGCGGTAGAGCGGTCCATATGTCTGCGTTTTTGTGCAGGTTTCCTTTCCTATGTTGAATGGAGAAGTTGTAGTCATGTAGATATTCGATCCATCTGGCAATTATGGTTGAGTGATCTCCGGCATATTTTTTAGCCAGCATAGGCTACAGTTATCTGTGCGCACTGTGAATTTTTTTTCTCCGATTAGAAAATGGCGGAATTTCTTTAAGGATTTAATGAGGGCCAACATTTCTAGTTTAGTGGCACTGTAGTTTTGTTCACTTTTCTGAAGTTTCCTGCTGAACCATTGGATTGGTTTTTCTACACCATTTTGGATTTGGCTTAATTTTGCCCCAATGGCAACTGTACTTACGTCACAATCTAATACGAACGGGTCTTTAGGTGTGGGGAGTTTAATGAATCGATTTTTTTGATATCTTTTTTAGGTTGTCTAGTTCGTCCTGATGTTTCCATCAAGAAAGCCTTTGACAATGTAAATCACTACATTTTATTTGAAAAATTTAACAATATTTATTTATTTATTTACTTACTTATAAAGTTAATGCTTTCTACAATATAGAGAAAAAGTGTACAGAAAGCCACTATTAAGTAATAACTTAATTGTTTCTATTTCTTTGTTGCAGAGGTAAAGATAGTGATATTTCTTGGTTACTATAATAGTGCATTTTAGTTTCGAAAAGTATTTTCTATGGATAGTTAAATGAGCTCTTAGTCATTAATTTTAAATTGATAATAGAAGAATGATGTTATTTGTATTTATTGAAGTAATTCTTTGATTGGTAAGATAATTCTTTGTTGGAGCATTCTTGATAAAATTAGTCACTTTAAACAATTGGAACTTTTTTTCAAATCGAATATCTTTAACCAATTTATTCCATAATTTTACTGCAATATTTATCAAGGAATTCTTCATAATTTTGCTTCTAAATTGCTTGCAATGATATGTACCTCCTTTAATATTATATGTTAGGGAGATCTTATCTTCATTATTTATAAAATATTTCCAAGATCTTTTGTTGCATGATATCATCTATATATAATAACATATAATCTTTTGCTAATCTTCTTGTAAGTCGATTATTATTGCTATATATAATTTTGTTCATCCAATTGAAAATCTTATTTAATTTTCTTTTAGAATTTTCACATCGATTTGTTAGAAAGTAACAAGAATATGTATATTTTGATACAACCATTGACTTAAATAACATTGCGATCCATTTTCTTGATAATAAATCTGTTATTTTTTTAATTAACTTGATGGTACCAGCCATTTTTTGAATTAAAGAATTTATATAATCTTTGAATTTTAGTTGATTGTCAATTAGCACTCCTAAATATTTTATTCTTGGTTGCTCCATTATTTCTTTGTTGTTAAGATACAATTTTGTCTTTGTTTCGCCTTTTGTGAATTTATTTATTTGCATAAAAGTATTTTTTTTAATATTTAGAGACATCATGTTTTTGTTATAATAGTCATGTATAAGATATAAATTGGATTGTAGTTCATCGATGTTTGTTGTATAGATTAATGTATCATCTGCATATAACATAAATTTTTCATTTATATGTTTAGAAATATCATTTATATAGATATTAATCAACAAAGGACCCAAAACAGAACCTTGCATAACACCCCTTTCAATTTTTAAAAGATCTGATGATTCTTTTTTAAATTGCACAAATTGATATCTATTATTTAAGTAATCATCAATATTTAAATCCGTACATCATTAATTTTTTTGATAGTTTTATTGGGAATAGACAACAAATGGTTAAATATAATAACAGACTTTCGGATATGGAAAAGATCAACAAAGGTGTTCCTCAAGGTTCTGTTTGTGGCCCACTTCTGTTCAATATATGTATTGATTCTTTAAATTGTGTCTCTTTTAATATTACAAATGGTTCTATTATTAAGCATGCTGATGATACACTGATTTGTATTCCAACTCTTGAAAATTTAGACTTACCACATTCAATTAATGATAAGATCAAATCTTGGTATGAGGAAAACAAATTTGAAATTATAGAATGTCGCTGGAAATGATTATACCATTGAAGAGAAAATTTGTTGATAATATGTCTAAAATTGATTGCTATTCCTCAGTAACAACAATGAAATATCTTGGATTTACCATAAATAACAAGCTTTCATTTAAAAAAACATATTGCTCAAGTTTAAAAAAGATCAATGAGAAATTTCTATATAATATTAAAGGTAAAAAGATTTTTAAATCAAGATGAAACTGAAATTTTATTTAATTCCCTAGTAAATTCTATTGTAATTTACAGCATACAAGTATATGCAGGTGAATCAAAAACATCTTTATCTAAGCCTAACAACATATAGATGTAAGCGTTTAAATATAAACTTATTACTAAAAAATTAAATATTTTTAACATCATTAAAGCAAAAGACAAAGCATTACATCAACACATTGAATACTCTCAAAAACAATCACTAAAACAATTCATTAGCAAAAGAACTGAATACGCTACATTAAAATTCAGAAAAAACAATCCACCGAAATTATTCTCATCAAAGACCATATTCCCGGATCGATATTTCTCATGTTATTAATTATTTTATTTTTTTAGTTTTGTAGTTTGTAGTGTAGTTTACTGTATTGTAAGCTTAAATAAAGTTTATTATTATTATTATTGTTATTATTATTATTATTATTATTATTAAGTTTAGTGGATATTTTCTATATTGCTTGTGAAAATTTACGTCTATTTCATACATCTATAGTGTTTCAGTTTATCGAAATATTTGTCAACTTTGTATTTGGATATTACCAGAAAATGAGTTTTGCATCTATCAATTACTTTCCTTGAAGCATAGTGCTGCATGTTTAAACATTGTTCCAACAAACTCGTATTAAGTGAAATTTGTCATCAATTATATCCTAGAAATCTAAAATAAAAATTTTGTCAAAAAATTAGTTTTGCTCAATTTAGTTTTGTCAAAAATATTTCGTCACTAGATGGCGTCCAATAGAATCAGTCCATTTCCATATGGCAAATGGTCACAGATGTTACAAGAACTTCAGGGTGTCCCATTTAACGGATTCGTGCCCATCTTAACTACTAATATCATCTTTCCGGAATTTTCACAAAGTACTTTGACATATCACTAAGGTAGAAAATAGAAAAGTCCATTTTCAAGTTGCACTATAATTGTGTTACCATACTTTTTGCTAATATGTACAGCGTCCAGAATTGTAAGCTAAATATTTTTGGTAGGTTGCTAGCCGGATTTGCATTTCAAAAAATATGCGTTCAGGTCTGTGTGTTAACATCGTTTAAATGCTCTAGAATGTAATCATCATTTGTATTAATGATGGGAACAGAGCCATTAATAATTGATGGATGTCTTCTCTTGCATTAGAGGGTTATAGCTGGATGATGGTGGAATTGTACATAGCTCATCAAACAGACTACCTGGATGCTGTTTCAGTAGACATTTCACTAGATATTTAGAAGAATGAATTTGCGGAGACGAAAAATATAATGATTTATCTTGTGATTTTGAGCGAATATATAGAGAGACTAACCAATAGAAATGCATAGTACAATCACGTGATGTGCAAACGGTAAAATTACATTTGTTAATTTAGCCTTCAATCAATATTGCAAAACTAATGAATGAGTCATATAAAAATGTATCTGTATAAAGTTTTTAATAATCTTTCATACATTAATTTATAAGCTTTTATGTTACAATATTTAGTGTGTTTATTAATTTTTTATTCCATACATTGTGCAATCATTTCAGAAAGTCGTAAAGTTTATATTTCAAATACAATGTAATTTGTAGAATGTCTTGAAATGTATATTTATATGCGATATTACACCATTTATACTTCAAAATGTGGAAATAAAATCTGAATTTACAACAAAGAATTGTCGTATTTATGATTATGTATGTTTTTCTTTCTCATCTTGAAAGTTTATACTAATACCGTGATAAAATTTAGATACTACTGTGTGAAATTCATAACGTCCAACTACTCATTGCGTATGTTTTTTACACCATTCCCTTCCCAACATGAGCTTATGACGAATATTATCATTGTTCATTGAACTGTAGATGAATAATTAGATGAACTTTATCATCAGTTATTAGTGCATTTTATATTGTCTTTGTAAATATAAGATAAGATAAGATATTCTTTATTCAGATAAATATTGACAATTAAAAACTGATAATTTATCTGAATAGCGTCAAAAATATACAAACATACATACAAATACATACAAAAGCAAAGTATACTATACAATAAATCTAACAGGCTAGGGAGAAATTACTAGGAGATTTCAAGTACGGGTTGTTGAGTAATCATTGTTGTAGAATTTGTATCCTAGCCATGATTGTCCTGAGATATACTTTTGCTTAAGATAAATTTTAATTTGTTTCTTAAAAGCTCTTAGTTTTTCAATATTCTTTATCTCTTTAGGTAATGAATTCCATGTTCTGATAGCGGTATTAATAAATGATTCTTTCAAGAGTTTTTTCTGTACTTAATGCAAGAAAAATGTTTTGATCTGGAGTTTTGTTTATGAATAAAACCAGGCATTGAAATCCTTTTTTAAAGGGGGAAATTTTTTATGAGTTTTAAAAAAGTCAAAATAGTTTTTAAAAAGGCCAAGTTTCTTTGGAAAAAGGTTTATTTTGGAAAGTAGTCCTTTGTTTTGGGGGGAATTTTTTTTTGAGACATTAAGTGCCCATTTTAATTGCAAATCAAGTTTCTTTAAAAAAGCATCTTTTATATCAGTGAATAATATATTTGCATAATTTAGATGACTCATTATAAATGCATGAAAAAATTGAATTATTGCACAAGCTGGTAATTGCATTACTATCATTAATATGTTTCTTATAGCAATAGCTAATTTTCGAACTATTGCATTAATGTGAGATTCAAAATTTAGCTTAGAATCAAAAATTACTCCTAGGTACTTAAAATTATCTACAGTCGGGATGCTAGTATTATTGACATTAAGGGTTAAGGCTGAAACCTCGTGAATATTTTTAGTGGGCTGCAAAATACAAAATTCAGTTTTATCTTCATTTATAAACAACCTGTGCATCCTGAAATACGTACATAATTTGTTACAATTTAATGCGTGGATTTATTATCACTGAATATGCGTGTATCATCGGCGTATTGAATTAAATTACAATCAGTTGTCATATGCATATCGTTTACGTATATACTGAAAAGAAGGGGACCAAGAATTGTTCCTTGAGGAACACCATTATTAACAGGTAGCCAATCTGAAAAAACATCGCTAATCTTTACTCTCTGATATCTATGCTTCAAATAACTAGTTAACAAATTTCTGCTATTATAAGAAAATCCCATATGTGATAATTTTTCTATAAGTATGCTATGATTAATAGAATCGAAAGCTTTAGAAAGGTCTAAGCAAGCAATAGCAACGAATTTATTTGCATCAAGTGAAGATCTCCAATTCTCTGTAGCTTTTAAAAGTGCATCAGAAGTTGAAAAATTTTTTCGAAATCCAAATTGAGTATTTGACAAAAGATTATATTTATTTAGGTGTTCTGTTATTTGATCGTGCAATAATCTCTCGAATATTTTGCTTATTGGAGATGTTATTGAAATTGGCCTATAATTTTGCGCAAGTACAGGATCGTTTTTCTTAAAAATGGGAGTAACATGAGCAGTTTTTAAGTAATCCGGAAAGTAATTATTTTGTATGCATTCGTTAAATATACAGGGTGTTCGCGATCTCCCCACCGAAAAGTGATTGAAAAATAGAGCAGAGATTGCAATTTCGTAAAAAAACTGGCTTTCAGTGATGAGGCAACTTTCCATATAAACAGTGCAGTCAACTCCCATAATAGCTTCATCTACGCCAAGACAAATCCACATGCGACTTCCATAAAAACAATAAAGTCACGTGCATTAACATGTTGGACAATGATATCCAGACTTGTCTGTGCTTGATTTCTGGCTTTGGGGTGATATAAGAAATAGATTATATCAAAATCCCACACCAAAAACAGTCGAGGAACTCAGGAGCAGATTGACAACACTTTTGACAAACTTGGATATAGAAGTTATTAAAAAAGCGTATAATTCATTTCTCAACCGCTGCAATCTGTGTATTGAAAGTAATGGAGGACACATTGAACACTTGCTTTAATTTTATGTTTGTTGTNAGTCCAGACTTGTCTGTGCTTGATTTCTGGCTTTGGGGTGATATAAGAAATAGATTATATCAAAATCCCACACCAAAAACAGTCGAGGAACTCAGGAGCAGATTGACAACACTTTTGACAAACTTGGATATAGAAGTTATTAAAAAAGCGTATAATTCATTTCTCAACCGCTGCAATCTGTGTATTGAAAGTAATGGAGGACACATTGAACACTTGCTTTAATTTTATGTTTGTTGTTAGTAATATCATTAGTGTTTATTTTAATCATTATTTTTCGTTATGATTGAGTTTAAAAAACGGCGGGGAGATCGCGAACACCCTGTATAATACATTTTATGTTTCTTTTACTGTTCAGAATTCGCGAGAGAATATATTCAGTTTTGTTTGGCGTATGCTAGTCAGGTCAAAAGAAACACTTGTTCTTCAGCTGCTACCATTCACCTGAAGTTGTAGTTCTCATTTAAGATAATTTTTATTACTAGCAAAATTTCGTCGTGCATTTTAATAGACTTGAAATCAAGTGACCCTTAATGACCAATCGATAACTTGAGCTGCTCCAAACATATCAATTTCTAAAGATTTAAGAAGAAATGAGGGGATTATATTGAACAAGGCTTTTATCGTGATTTATGTACGTAGCAAAAGTTCAGAAAGTTACTTCTGATGTTTGATTGAATGGCACAGTAAGTTTTTTCAATGACCTCTTAGACATTTCATGCTTGCGCAATATATACAATAGCCACAATATCAGTTTTTATAGCGTGGGATCCAGCAAAGAGGTTAAAATTGCATGATTGCAAAGTTTCACTTGGGTTATGATACTTGGTCTCAGAGGTGTAAGTGGGTCACTGAATGTTGACCCATTTGGAACCACAGCCGAGCTGACCCAGACCCAATTTGACCCACATTCGAGCTAACCCAGACCCATTTGGACCCAAAGCCGAGCTGACTCAGACCCAATTTAAATTTAAATTATGTCCCAGTTTCACAAAAAAGTTTCTAATTAATATATCTAATCAACAAACATGAATAACATTGCAAAACTAATCTATTCTTCTATTTTAAACATGGGTAACATAAATCTTAGTTGAACAAAGTTGAAAGATATACATATATGTGACAATTATATATTTTACAGATACAAAGTTCAACTTGTACATTATAAAGCATTAATTTGACCCAGACCCAATTTGACCCAATTCAAAATTAAGTTAATAGATCCAGACCCAGACCCAACTACGCAAAAATGTGACCCAATTTGACCCACTTACACCTCTGCTTGGTCTTCCACTGCGTTTTGGATAGGTAGATGAACTGCTAGTTTGATGAAGGTGAACAGTGTTGAACACTGTTGCGTGGCTGATGTTGAATCGAAAAGCATTTTCACAATTTGACATCCCTGTGCCATTAATAGTCACAATTTGTGCCAGTCATTTCTAAATACATAAAAAGAAGGCAAGGGATGTCGCTAAGGTTATATTCTTATTGATTGTCCGTAAATAATCCCATTAGACCCGCATACATGCACGTACATTCACGTACACTAGCATTTTAGCATTTTTTTAGGCGGGGAGTGAACAATAGTTTCTCTACAAAAAGTCAATTTTTCTAGCATCAAGAAGCAGTTGTCGTCCATAATATGTTTTCTAATTTCCATTGCTCTAGTTGATGCATGGTTTACTATATATTCCATTTTAATTAAAAACCATTCATTTTATAACTTTCGCTTTTAGATAGTTGATCCCGCAAATTTGATTTCAAGCGTTAGCTACAAGGTTTATGCAAGTGTCATTTTTAATGTACACCACTATGAATAATTATTTAAACAAGCAAGCACATTTATGACATCTCGAGAACCTTACGGTACAATCAAATGATAACTATTATGCATGCCACTTAGTATATTTTAAAAGATGATAATTTGAACTCAAATGCGTGAAAAACGAAGCATATATTTTTGCAAATAATAAAAGAGTCGAAGTCATTGACAATTCTATACAATAAACTTAGCAATTGTTGTTGCTTAAAGGTAATGATAAACTCAATGTTTATAGTTCTAATACAACAAACTTGTAGAATTTGTGTTAGTTTTATGCTCCATTGATCATTATTTGCTAAATCTCCTTTTATGCGTACAAGCTTTTGTTTTGCCAGACGTTAAACAAATCTTCTAGTCTAGAGAAATCATGATGTGTTTTTCCACGCAATAATTTTTATAGGAATTTACACTGCAATTTCGAATTTAAATTTAGAAGTCATAATACCCTACCGCTCTCTGAGTGGGATTATAATATTAATATTTATAAATAATTTCTTTCGAATGCGGAAAGAACATTTTATAACTAGGTATTCCAAATGAGTGCGATCGCCAAAGATAAATAGATTTCAGAATTAATATTCGAATTGCCGCAATCACTGTTTAACTAAACTGTAGCGCATAATTTTTTCCACATTTTATTAGTCAAAGAAGTCCATTACTGCAACAGTGATAACTGCAAGTGTGCTACTAGGATCATTTGGCATTGAGACGAATTTATTTTAATTGTTCATCGTTATTTTATTATAATTTATGTAAAGTTTAGATTTTGTATGGAGATGTTTCGGAAGGAACATTTCCTAATTCTGTGTTTTAGTGGTAGGGGATAACTCGGATAAATTAAGAGCAGAATAAATGTTAAATACACCATTTGCCGAATCTGTTCTAAAAGTAGTTTTTTAAAATTTGGTGACAGCAACGAAGAATATATTTTTACTATGCCCTAAATTTCGGCTGGGTTAGGATCGAAAATGCCTCTGTTGAAGACACAATATATGAATTTTTATTTCTAGAATATTGCTTAGAACTTTTCAAATGAGTATTTTTAGTTTCACAATGAAATAAATATATATTTTAAATTTCACATTTTACACTAAATACTCAACATAAATCTACATGTATATATAGGATATTAAACTTCAAATGACTATTAAAAAAATTCAACTAACAATTTATACTGCAAAAACTTTTTCAATTTTCAAAACTTTAGTACATTTTTTAAAACTATATATAATAATTTTAATTTTTGTGTAAGCTTGTTTAAATTCATTATATTAATTAATTGGCAAGAAGATTAAGAATTGATTCAGG
>CABFPE010000082.1:1728944-1749356 GCA_900660155.1 Hofstenia miamia
ATATATATATAGATATATATATATATATATATAATTTATTTATTTTTTATGCCATGGCTCAATGCATTTTTAAACATATTGTAGCAGATGATCTAGGTGAACTTGTATTATTTCAGAAAATTATATGCATCATTTATGGAATACTGAAGTTTTAGTTGTTTTTATTATCAACTATAGGTCTGATTATTGATGAATACCAAATTAATGGAAAAGCTTCATTCTAAATTATATGAACTGCACGAGCATTTCTGAAGTCATATCGGACATTTTTAATAATATTAAACAACAGGTAACATAAAAAATGATATTTATGGAGCACAACACATTGTCTAAGGTACACCACATTAATTTAGTCATCTTTTTGAATTACATTTATACAATTTGGGCAATATAATAGTAAGTATCATCAAACGCATTAAATTAGGAACTTACTTGAAATACAATTTCTAAGAAAATGGTCATTATAAAAATTTCAATTAAAAATGAGTTTCTACACTTGATTGGCTACTGTGCTGAATGATTCATATAGCAATATACTTCAACTAAAACAGAAATTCGTTCATTGCGCAATTACTATTGCCATTGGCGTGAATAAAAATGTTTCCCCAGTAGCATGTTTTACTAAATCCATTTCTAAGAAACAATCATATGGATAATATCAATGACATAGTGGAGTAACCTAAAATAAAATAACAAATCCCTGCTTAAATATATAACATGTGGTCACTTAGGGTCAGGCTTGTGCAAAAGATAGTCTTTCAAAAGTTTATCTAAGTTAACGGTATTTTGAGAGCATATTTCATAATATAACCAGGCCTGTTAAATATCTTATCGCCGATAACATCCCTTTCAAAAAAGCTAAAAAGAGATTTTTCGATATTGATTTTGTTCAAGATAGGTTATCTAGATAATCTAGATTATTTTGATTAAATAGTATATACATAAAAATTATAATAATATAAATTGTATCTCCTGCAAAATATCTAATACCTCAAATAGGTAAACTTGAAATTAAAATTTAGTTGTAAGAGTTCGAATGCGCATACAACAAGGTTGCTGTTGATGTTGATTTGAATTGATATCAACTTGTTGGAATCAAATCAATTGATTTCAAGGATACAGTTAGACAATACTAGTTAAATTTATGCTCACACTTCAAGTGACCGTTCATATATTTAAAGCACGGTCGGCATCAATATATTTCTTCAGCCCGATCCACTCGGTGGTCATACTTACAAATTTGCATAGGATGCTTATGATAGAGAAGTTTGCTGGACATAGTCGTTGTTGTCCTTCAAAATACATAACTAACAAAACGGAATATCCGATGATGCTTCATCTGAAAAATGAAAAAAAATGTTTTGTCTAAACACAGGGGCGTAGTCTTAAAATTTGCAGTGGGTATACACTAATTGCCAATTCAAAAGCTGCGTATAATAGACATATTTTCTAGAATCACAACGAAAATTATATAATTTGGCTCAATTGACAATTGTTAAAAATATACTGTACACCAGGCTAGAATTTTGATTTCCACCTCAACAAAGCCATGAAATTTTCCGTGGGAATTTAGCCGACAGATCTCCACAGCCCAAATCATATGCATGTATATCTATGCTAATTCAGAGATGGAAATGGGTGAAATACCTAGACCCAGCCCATCCTAAATCCGGCTGTCCCATTGCAATTGATGCCAATTCGACAATTTTTACGATGCTTACCAAAAATATTTCTTTAATGTTTCAGTTTGTTAGACTACATTTGGATATCTTATAAGCTTGTAATCAGATTTACACACTGATATTACAAACTTAATGTAAATCTTAAAATTTAAATATAATTTTCAATACCATAGGCGTACGGGAGAGATTTTCTAGGGGGGCTGCAAAAATTTTTGCAAGATTTTGGCCGAAAACTACCGCTAAAGGACAGTGGCCTGTTCATGCCCAAAAATCAGAAGGGCACACATTCTTCATAAAGTTACCCTGTGCTTTTTATTTCATTTAAAGGGTGAAAGTTTTCGTAAGAAGGCACTATGCCTTTAAAAAATCCAAAGTAAGTTTACAAGCCACTGTTAAAGAGAAAATAATATCAAATACAACTCTTTAATAAACATTTATTAAAATGGTTTTTAAAAAAGTGCATTCTACGATTTTTGCCCAATGTAAAACGTCAATAATTTCTTCCATGTCCTCCTGTAGAACACGGTTTACGTAGTGACGCTCCATGCAAATT
This sequence comes from Hofstenia miamia, assembly GCA_900660155.1. Taxonomy (NCBI): domain Eukaryota; kingdom Metazoa; phylum Xenacoelomorpha; order Acoela; family Hofsteniidae; genus Hofstenia; species Hofstenia miamia. The sequence continues at coordinate 1,731,180 of CABFPE010000082.1, forward strand.
AATGCCAAGTCAGTCAGTCTTGACCCATTGTACTACGGATGTAGGTTTTCAGTCGTCTCAGTGAACTAAAGGAGCGCCTTGCTGAGCATAATGTTGCAGGAATCACTGATAGAATTCTAACAATTTTAGCGAAATGAGGAATAAGTCGATAAAATCTATCTTTCATACACCCAAAAACATCAACAGCCGATTTAAATTGGATATCACGATTGCTCTCTTTAAATTTTCCAAACATTTCGTGCTCTGATATTAAAAGAGTTTTGTCGAAGCTGTAAAATTCAGACAAATCCTCAAAACTGGGTTCATTTGCCTGGTCTTTTAATACCAGATCACCTAGAGCGCACAGTACATCTTGATCGCATTCTGCAAAGCGCGATCCCAATTCGGCGAGTACATAGTCCAACGATTGAAAGTATGTATTAATGCGGTAGCAGTTGTAGGCACTCACCGCTATTGCTCTATTAGGCGTTTTGCCAATGAGTGTCTGCAAACGCCTAGAAGGCTGAGGAACCCTTGCAAAACATGCCTCTTTGAAATCAAAGTGTGTGTTGCACGACCCAACTTAATTTTTCTCTTAATGTTGTTAGCTATTTCCCAAAGGTTGTCAAACATATCCTCAGTTCTGCAGCCTTGGGGCGTCTTTTTGGTGATCTTGGGTTCTCTTGGACTGCAATTACGTCAGCTTTTTTACCCTGCAGATACAAGTTCAAACTACTATTGTTTGAGAGAATGGCATTTTGTAAACAAAGTCGAAAGACAAATTAATAGTCATAGATGCTGTACCATCTGGTGATACTATGCGTTTTCAAAGTTAGCATCAAGCGTTCATCATGAACAATGTCATCACCTAAAACAATTAAAGCCGAAAACTTAACAAAATTGATATGGTTTCAACATTTCAAATTGACATGCTACCTTCTTTTAGCATTACTGCTAACAAAATTGTAAAACAAGTATTTCTCATTCTCTTTGTTCATTGATTGAATTAATATTTTGTTTTCATAATAATAACGAATAATATGATGTGCTATTTTACACTAATTGTAATTTCGGTAAATTACTGCAAGCAGGAGCTGACTGTCAAAAATCGCCTTGAACATGAAACGTTGCGATCTTTTGTAAATAAACTATAATAATTCATTCATGCATTTGGCGCCAATGGAAGAGAATTGTAATATTTAATATGTGATTGGATTTTTCTTTTGCCCGAATATTTTATTAATTTTTGCCCGAATTTCCCTCGAAATTTACAATGGGGGTTGCAATTATTGAGTTGAGTGCAATGTTGAGTAATAGTAATTATTTTTGAAATATATACGTATTTGATAAGATAAGATAAGATATTCTTTTTTCAGATAAATATTGACAATTAAAACTGATAATTTATCTGAATAGCGTCAAAAATATACCAACATACATACAAATACATACAAAAGCAAAGTATACTATACAATAAATCTAACAGGCTAGGGAGAAATTACTAGGAGATTTCAAGTACGGGTTGTTGAGTAATCATTGTTGTAGAATTTGTATCCTAGCCATGATTGTCCTGAGATATACTTTTGCTTAAGATAAATTTTAATTTGTTTCTTAAAAGCTCTTAGTTTTTCAATATTCTTTATCTCTTTAGGTAATGAATTCCATGTTCTGATAGCGGTATTAATAAATGATTCTTTCAAGACTTTTTTTCTGTGCTTAATGCATGAAAAATGTTTTGATCTGGAGTTTTGTTTATGAATAAAACCAGGCATTGAAATCGTATTATAAGGTGGTAAGTTCTTGATGAGTTTAAAAAATGTCAACATAGTATTCAAAATGACAAGCTGTNCGATTCAATTGCCATGTGCATGGATTTATTATCGCTGAATATGCATGTATCATCGGCGTATTGAATTAAATTACAATCAGTTGTCATATGCATATCGTTTACGTATATACTGAAAAGAAGGGGACCAAGAATTGTTCCTTGAGGAACACCATTATTAACAGGTAGCCAATCTGAAAAAACATCGCTAATCTTTACTCTCTGATTGGAGATGTTATCGAAATTGGCCTATAATTTTGCGCAAGTACAGGATCGTTTTTCTTAAAAATGGGAGTAACATGAGCAGTTTTTAAATAATCCGGAAAGTAATTATTTCGTATGCATTCGTTAAATATATAATTTAAGGGACTAGCAATCGCATGTGCAGTGACTTTAAGTGCCCATGAAGGAATGTTGGAAGGCCCACTTGATTTGTTTGACTTAAGCTTATGAATTGCTTTTAATGTGTCTAAACCTGTTGTAAAACGGAAAGAAAATTCGGATTGAAAAAATTTAGACGAATTATTTTCATACTTAACAGTTGGACCATTGTATTTTCCTAGATTAATAAAAGTCTGATTTAATTCGTTAGAAATATCTGTGATGATTTTCCCAGTTTCATTTTTGATAGAATTAATACAATTTGATTTAGATTTCTTACTATTACTGATATCATGAATAAGTTTCCACTTTGACTTTTGATTTGGCAAACAAGCGTATTCATTTCTAATGTATTCATTGAACGCCTTGCGATTTGCAATATTGGATAAATTTCTAGCTTTTTTATATGCAACAAAATTTCTATGAGTTTTGGAAGTTCTAAATATTCTATATGCGATATTTTTTTCACGAATCAATGTTTTGCAAAATTCATTTATCCATGGTTTACTATGTGCAGATGTGTGCGAAATGCTTTTATGATTTGATTTAATCATAATTTTCCTTTCTGGACAAAATTTATTTAGATAAAATTCAAAAATTTCTAAAAAATGTATCAACATTGTGTTTGCATTTGGGGCAGTATACACAGGAAGCCATTTTTCTGAAGAAATTGCCGATTTAAGATTGTTTATTTTTTCAGTACTATTTTTACGGATTTTTATCCACTTTGTGACATTATTCGAAGACGATTCAGATTTAGAAAACTCAATACATGTAATGCAGTGGTCAGAAAAAAGGCATTCGGAATAGTAAAAACTATATGATGCATTACTTGTTTCGGCAAGCACAATGTAATCAATTAGCGTGGTACTTGATGATGTGATTCTAGTCACATCATCAAGTACCACGCTATATATTTATTATATATAAATGTTCGTTTTCTCTGTATGGCGAGAGTATGTGTCTTTGGAAGAATGCATTTATATTTATATTTGAAAATTGTTTAAGTAATGTGTATAAAAAATGTTACATTTTGAACAATAGAATTGCAACAATCGTAATTTCATGGGAATTCAAAAATCGCTTATAAAAAAATTGGTAACATTTTAAACAATACACTGCAAACAAAATTGTTTGCCAACAAAAAAGAATATATTCCATTAACGTCAGAGATAGACAGACGACCAAAGTACACAATTACATCATACTCACTCCAAATAAATCCGCCAAGGTTATTTTAGATTTATTAGTTTCCTCATTTATTGATTTCAATTTGAATTTAGTTCTTAGTTTTTCTATTTTAAAGCACTGTCATAATTAGTTTGATCTTTTGTTCATAATTAGTGTTTTCTATTGATTTATTCATATACCAAACAGTAAAGCTAACTGAACATTGATTTTTCTTCAATTCTATCTTTAGTTTTCTTATTTCTGTTAACGTTTCGATATGTGTTGCAATAGTCAAATATTGAATAAACGCATTGCTAGTTTATTAAAGCAAGGATTGGTTACACAAAATCTGATTGGTCCACATAGAGAAAGGGGAGAGGTCACACAATGATGTTGTTGGTGATACATGAAAATAAGAGTTTAAAAATTATTCACAAATATGTGAGTGATAATTATTTTATTAGTTTCTAGTGACTCACTTTACAGTATTTACAAGGTCAATTTTTATTAGAGCACATCTATTTTTCTTGTTTATACATGCATATTTTTCTAATAAACATGACATTGCTAGCTGATTAATGGAAAAATCAGGGGCTATATTGCATTTGTCATAATACATTGTTTAAAATTCTTGAGTTTATATGTGAAAATAATATAAAATTAATATTTTGTAAATCTTATAGTGGGAAACTTTTTGACAATAGCAGCGGCATGCCGAAACACGTTAAATAAATGATGCGTTTCTTTTTTAAATACATTGTTTAGTTGACTAATGGAAAAAATCAAAGCCTTATTGTGTTTTGCAAATAAATAATTTTGCTCTCACAAAAAAATCCATGCATTTCTATGTGTTTAGCCAATATATAATAACTGTAATTAATTTATTTTTTCAAGAATATTCACATGTTAAAATTGCATGCAAAAGATACATTATATTTTTCAAATACAAAACAGAGATATAGACTTACATGCAAAAGACATCTCATTTTCTAAAAAAATTATACGTGCAATGCTATTAGTAAGATTTACACATATACATGCTTTTTATACACTATTATTAAAAATATTTTAAATAGGTATAAACTTTACACACTGGTCTCCTTTTGCATGAATCAACTTTGACATTTCTTTCAGTTTATATGGTTTTTGGCTAGTACATGCTTGTAGACTTTTACATGGCTTTTTCACTTCTTTGTAATTTTACAAGTTAACACTACATGTGGTAAGATATTCCGTTGGTATGGAGTCAATGTACAAATATCTTATTCCATTTATTCAGCAAATTGAAGTTGCCATAGTAATGATGATAAAAATTTGTTATTCACTGCTTTTTAGTTGATGTACTGCTACACTCAATTTTCCCATCTGTACACATGAATTCTCCTCACTAAGTTGGTCACAATTCCATGCTGAGTTCTCCTTTCTAAACATATGCACTTGAAACTGCAAAAATCTAGATGATAAATATTTTGTATTATTTAACAAAACATCTCACAAAGTATTTAAGAGGTAGAATCACTGAGAAATTCATAAAACAAATACAAATTAATAATATATTTCAAGACAAAATGAAAAATACAGCATATAAAAATGCATTTCAGTCAATTGTCAGTTAAAAAATAGAAATTTAAATACGTTTGGTTAAACATTTGGTTAAAATACAAGCGGAAGGAAACAAAAAACATTAAAACAGTAAAATATTCCAAATAGAAGCCAAATTGCTAAGAATTTTGTAAAAACTACCAATTTATATGTGAATATAGTGAAAAACGAAGCCTATAAAATCGCTTAACCATGACATAAACTCTATCATTGCTTGAAAATTTAATACCTATTCATTTAATAATATCATCAAGATATCAAGTGCAAGATTGAATATTGTATAATTAGAAGCACGTCTATATAGTAAATAGTCGCAGGGGTTACAAGAACTTGAGGGCTACCCATTGCAACGTCTCCCCATTATCTTACTACTCAGCATAGACTTAAAACACTGAGAAAACAAGTGTTTGTACAAAAATTCCCATTACTCCTTATTTATTGCTTTCTGTGATTTATGACAATAGGAAGTCTTAATTTTAAAACATTATATTAAAAGTCGTATTCCACTAAGCTTTATGTCATATCACAAAATTTATTAGGTCATAAAAATATCCCTAATGGTAACACATTACATTAACTTATATGCACTGTTAGGGTTTGCATTAATTGCCCTTGGTAATGTAATAGTTTAGCATTTGTAAAACCTGTTGGTAACTTTATTGATTTTATATATATATATATATATATATATATATATATAAATATATATATCATCAAATGGCTGGATTGCCATACTTTAGATTCAAATTCTTATTGAGTTGGGGGAAAGACCTGTGAGTATAATGATGGACTACGTTTGTTATATTAAATTGTAATTACATGCAAGGATTACTTTATTTGTCTACATTACAGGAGGGGAACATTTTTATTATATTTTCAGGTTCTAAAAATACAGTTTTCAATATATGTTAACAGTAGGGATTACACACAACTAGGACCACATAAATGTCTTAAGTAAGCAGCGTTTAATCATACTTACACAACAAATGAGATCTCTGGCATGTGAGATCAATTGGAAATTACCAGTCGGCTTCTTGATTACATCCGATGAATTGTTGTGGGTTTTGGCCCTTATATCTCTTCTGGAATGCCTAGAAGAGGTTAATCTGTAAATCTATTCTCAGAAAACACCAAATTATAGTAAATTGATTAACATTTTTTCTAAGTTTCTTGGACAGTTCCTTACTTAAAAATTAGGACAGTGCTAGCAAAGAAAAACCTAAAAAATTTCAGTTTTAGGAAAAAAGTGATGCCTGGCAATAATTCTACCCAAGCATTAAATTCTTTTTGTTATGAAGACACTCTTCTACATTATTGTTTGATATTAAAGCATACTACAACTGCACACCAACGTGCAAAGTTTTCAATCCGTTATCTTGTAATTTCTTCAAAATAAATGGTGAAAAAGAAGTCATTCTGTAATTTATATAAATTACGAAATTACAAAATTTATTAATATTAATTGAACATAGTGCTGCACATTAAGGATTTTCAATGTCCGTTAATTTATTCGAAACTCAAAATAGGACTGTATGCAGGTCAGTTTCTTCATTGGCCACCCAGGGTCGACTTAGTTAATTAGTTAACCAGCCTGACTGGTTGCTGTCTTTTACACATTTCAAAATTCAAAATTGTTGAATTTTCAAGCATGTGACTAGGTTTCTTAAGCAGATTGTCTCAGAGAATAACATGTACGTAATGTATTACAGACCTGTTAAATATGAAATTAAATCACAAATCAAAACAATAGTTAATTTTATGTTTGGTGAACCAGCAGAATCTTTGGTATAGAAGAATATTTTTTTGAAAATTTCTGTGGTTGAACGTGTAAATTACAACAATTCGGGGAAAAACTTCATTAAGATAATCTACACTTGCATACACAATTTATTTAAATGTCAGTTGATAGCAAACAATTTGTTTTTCTGGAATCCACAATGAAATTTTTAAAAGCATTATGTCATTAGAGTAAATAGAGGGAGCTCACACATTTTTTTGATGCACAACGCCACATTCTATATAATTGCAAGATAAAATGATGCAAAAATATTCAAAGCTATATGCATGAAGTAAACAAAGAAAGACAAAAAGTAATTATACAAAAACATAAATATATAAAGACATAAATACAAGTGAATGTATGCACTGTACATATATCTATAAAAATTTCAAAAAAAAATCTTAAAAATGAAAAATTATTAATGTTAATGTAATTTTTTATTAACAAAATTGAAAATTATTTATTTATAATAACTAGAACCAACTAGAACCAATACACGGTCTCATTTATGATATGTTAAAAATTTGTTCTTTAAACATTTACTAAAAAATTAGGTATTTGTGAGCCCTTGTCTAGATTGGAATATTTTTCGGAGAAACGAATGATGCAAAACCGCCTAGAAATTACGATTTCTCAATGATGAAAAGTCCATCAATTGAGAGTCAACAAGGTGTGATTGATCACTCATAATATTGCACTATATGTACTATAGTCAGACCTGTAGATCTATCCAAAACATTCCATAAAAGTGATTTCTCATAGATCATTCTATTCGATTTCCACCATAGGATGGATTAGTAAAGAAAATCAGGTGTATTTTAACCAACTGAGTAAAAAATACAACTAGTAGGGATAGACGGTACCTACTCCAAAAACCACAATACTTCTGATTATATATACTGGTACAATGCAGAAATGTTGACAAAAACCAACCAGAATTACATTTTTTTTTAAAAACCATCAGCTACTTTTTCATAAAAAGCCTCTAATACATGAATTTGCTTGTAGTTTTATTAGTAAAAAAATGGATAAGAACTCTTTTAGTGATTATATTTGCAGTTGTTTATTAACAGTTTACATATGCAAAGATATTTTCGATGGTCAGAAACTTTACCGCAAATATGATATATTCCAACAATGTATCAACAACTTGAGACAGTCAATCGAAATACTGTAGAATCATCACCCAGGCTTTAGATGTGTATTAACTCAGAGCTATTTAGAGATGCTGAACTACAGTTTCTTACAAGCGGGGTAATGTCTATCTAGATTAACTTTTGTTGTCTCATGTACACGTTTTCTGATTATCCATACTAAACTATATTTAGAATCCATACGATATTAGAACAACATGTAACAGCCACAATTTAGGTAACCGTATGAGAGAGACTCCAGCTAACAATGGGCTCACTGCCCGACGCGGTATCTGATCACCAAGAAGCCGTCCGCCCATCCGCAACAGAGTAGTGTTCCATCCATTGACAGACTCAGCTCATTCTCATTTGATCTAATTTTATTATGTGTGCCCTAACTATGTGGTAATAAAAGATAGTGCAGACACTTCGACTTAATGACTCATTCTCAAATTCAAGTGTAACTTTCGATAGTATAATAATGCAACCGTTCATCGGCACTAACTGCTGATATAAAAATCTAGTAAATACATAACGCAGCAGTTTCCTACCCTACATATAGTAATAATAAATCTAACTACTGACTACTGACACTAGCTGCAGTAATTTAAAAAGGAGTTAAAAACCATTAAAGCATACAACTAATAGCAGCTTCCTAAACCTACGATGATATTGACACTTAAAATAACTTCAATACATAAAAGTCCGTTTTCGGTCATTATGGGTTGACTTAAACAACAATTTGGATCCAAAATAAAATAAGTAAAAATAGATAATACCTAGGGTGGCGATCTTGCCTTATCTCGTATTTGTTACTACATGCAACAAGTGAAATCGATCGATAGCCAGCTAGACGGTAAGTAAAAAGCCCTTATACCTATTCCTAACTTATATGCATTGTATCGATCTAGACAGCAAAACATATATATATATATATATTGACAGACTAAGCTCATTCTTATTTGATCTAATTTTATTATGTGTACCCTAACTATGTGATAATAAAAGCTAGTGCAGACACTTCGACTTAATGACTCATTCTCAAATTCAAGTGTAACTTTCGATAGTATAATAATGCAACCGTTCATCGGCACTAACTGCTGATATAAAAATCTAGTAAATAAATAACGCAGCAGTTTCCTACCCTACATGTNTTTGTTACTACATGCAACAAGTGAGATGGATTGATAGCCAGCTAGGCGGCGATGAAAAAGCCCTTATACCTATTCCTAAGCTATATGCGTTGTCTCGATCTAGGCAACAAACCATTTCATCCCTCACAACAGCCTAGTGATCGGTACAACCATGAATCGCCTAGCTGCGCATTTTAATTAATAATCAAACCAAGAAAAATAAGTAGATAATAAGGAGTTTATTCTCCATCAACGATTCTCTCCTGGTTCTACACATTTATAGAAATTTTTATAAACATATTTACTGCTAAACAAGTACCTGTCACCGTTTTAGTTGCCAATTGCAGAAATTTCTGCTTTAAGATGGCGCTGTCAAAATCGACGTGGAGCGTAAACGTCCACATGTGATTTGTCAAAAGTTAAAGTGACGAGTAATTGTTTTCACAAATTAATATCGAATTCAAATTACATGGCTTGGTTTAATGCTAATTTATCAAAAACACAAAATTAATAAAATCAAGTAAATTTATAATTCGATCTTGTTCCCCAATTTCAGTTCTTTGTTGCTTTTTGATGGATTATGCTACAATATCTAAAAACATTAACGATCTAAAATATATCAAGTATAAGAAACAGGCATCCACAGGACTTGAAACCTTCGCTCAACTGACTCACAAAGAGGATCTTACAGAAACTACACGGAAGAACATAGTAGTTCTGCTAACAATTTTTTTGTTAAATTGTTTACTATTATTTACTAATTGTTAATGTATGGCAAATTGTACGCATTCATAATACAACTCTTTTTGTTTAAGATCAGTTGGTTTTTTTAATTCTCGTATTCAATTACCAATACTTTGATGTCAGAGGTAAATTCTTCTTTTTATCAGGGAAGAGCTCAAGATACATCTGAGGGATGCCAAGTTCGTGCTGCCTTGCGATATACGTTCATCTCTTCCATGATTTACTTAGAAGACATTCATTCTCGTATGAATTTAATTTTACTTTAATTCAGTAGTTGTTAGATTTAACGCCAGTGACCGCCAAGTTGTGTGTAAGCTTGTATTACAATTGTTTAATTCACTACTCATGTGCTCGAAGCTTAGGTTTTCGATCTCCCAGCTGATCAGTAGTATTACTCATTCACTAAAACAATCGTGTAGTTTTCTTTATACAATTCTCTATTGGTGCTTATGATCAGTAGTTATTTACACCTTGAACTATAGATGTTACTTGTATTTATGCTAATACGCTAACACTAATTCAGTCAATGCTACATGATAGCCCAAAAATTTTAAAGAATTGGAACCGAAACTAGTGTTTACTTTTTCAAACTCTATTTCTTTACTGCAGAACCACCAAAACTATGCTGTAAATTACTGGTTTATTGACTATTTATTATCTCCAACAAATCTAAAGTATGTTATGAAGAACGCTATTGCCTCGTTAATCTGGAAGAATCGTATCGTTATCAAAGAAGAATACGAAAAATACTCAGATTTACTTTCACTCTCCCTCACTCTAAGAAAAGTAATAAAAATGACAAGTCAAAAAACCGAATACGAAATGCATATGTCTTAAAGCAAAAGCCAACTCGCAAATATTGGTATTGATATGAAAGAAAAATTAGAAAGGTTAGAAACTCCAATTCAAATTATGCAACCTGCGGAAACTCCCCAAACCTCTTCTGAAAGATGACCTGAATCGCACTCCTATTGGAAACCCAACAGAGAAAATTTTAAAGAGAAAAAACTGAACTAAGGAACGAAATTACAATTATAAAATCCGAAACAAAATCATCGCTATCGCCCAAGCAGGACAATTTAAATTAAGTCCAGTGGGTACTCCGCGAAAACTGGCACACAAACCAGAAGAGACGAGACAATCACCTATTAAAATCGCAGCTCTATATGAGCCAACACTCCAACAAGCTTTCAACACTAATATTAATAAAAAAAGTAAATGTTACCAGATGATCCAATGAGAACGGATCTAAAGATAAACCGACCACCTCCTTACTTTACAGGAACAATCAGCACTACTGCTCCAATATTCCCTGAATGGATCGTGATTTTTGAAATATACGTTTCACAGCAAGCAGCATAAAACAAAATGGTTGTGCTCAATTGCCCCTTTTCTTAAAAGAGAAATTGCTAAGTGTTTACACGAATTTGGATCCGAAATCGAAAACTGACTATGATAAATTAGTGAAAGACCTGGGCTCACATTTTAACAATGAGAATACCAGGAAACAGTACCGTATGTTATTGTATAGTTGCAAAATGCGTAATGACGGTGATATTACCGAATATATACTGAAAGTGAATAAATTGTTACAATTGTCTGTGGAAGAAGGTCGATAATATAAACAAGACCTCTATTCTTATATACATGCCGGAATGTCACCTCTATTTAGAAGATGCTTTGAAAATAAATGTGACATCGAAGACTATCAATACTTTAATAAACAAATGTGTTAATATCCAGCTTAGTATGGAAAACAATCACCACGTACACTAAGAACTTGGATTCCAGAACACAACTTCGAACTTTAAGAAAACAAAAACCACCAAAATAGATTAAAACTAAACCAACAAATATGGAAAAAGTGAGATGCCGAGAATGTGAACAGCAAGGACATCTTAAGTTGGCCTAAAAGGCAGTTGTATATGCCCTAAGCAAAGACGGTTTCTATACTGTTGAAGATTTAGAAGAAATTGCATGTCAAAGTGAAGAAGAAACTTTAAACTAATAAGGGCACCAACCCCAAATGCCAATGAGGAGTGTCTAATCGTCACCGATCTTAGAAAGAAACCCCATCCGGTTAACTATAAATAGCATTAATATAAAAGCCACCATCGATACTGGAGCATTGATCACCTTAATGGCGGATACCTGTGCTACAGAAATTGGGGGGACACTAGAGAACAGGGAGAAAGAAGAATTGCGACTCATTAATGTTTTTTGTGACTACATCAACATAAAAGGCGTCGTCCAAAAAGTCCCGATTACAATACAACACGTCAAATTCCAACACAATATCTGTATAGTCGACACCCATTACCAACCACTTCCATACGAGATGATACTTGGTCGAGAATTCTCACTGAAAATAACTCTGTGATCGACTACTACTCCAGAACTTTAACTATCAAAGAAAATGACAACGTGAAAATATCATTAAAACAGCAAACAAAACTTCATCCGAGTTTTCTTTGCTAGAACATCTACGAGTAGAACTGAACCACTGGAAGTTGGTAAAAATAAAGACGAAAACATCAATGAACGGCGACTTCAGTATTTCGAACCAATATGGAATTAACTCCAAGAAAATCATACTGCTAAATAATATCTTGATAGTAAAGGATGGTATCTGAGTCACGTCTAAACAAAATAAAAGTGATAAATATATCTCTGTTAAACTAAACCAACTTACGATAATCAGTATACCTATTGAAAAATTCGTCACAAAATCCAAATCATTTCTATCTTGGAAACTATCAAAATTCCACCAAGACCACAGAGTAAATGCTCCAACAATTTCAAGAGAAACACATCCTCATCTAAACAAATATCAAATTCTGAAAATCAATAAAGTACTTACTGAAAATGCATCAATCTTCAACAACAAAGAAATAAGCGCGGAAAATCAAATTAATCCCACATCAGATAAACCAATTCGTCAACATTGCCGCAGAGTGCCTCATCACCTCCAAGTTGAATATGCAAGAACAATCAACGAATTACTTAACAATGGCATCATCAGAAAAAGTAACAGTCCTTACATTTCTCCCACAGTGTTTATAAAACAAGGAGACAAACATAGATTGTGTATCAACTTCAGGATGCTTGACAACATAACGAAAAAAGATGCTTACCCTTTGCCTCTAATCAATGACATTCTTCATGGCGCTGCTAAATACCAATTCTTTTCCACAGTGGACCTCTACAAGGCACACTGGCAGGTTCCCATGCGAGAATCAGATATTGAAAAAACTGCCTTCATCACACCCCACGGACACTTTGAGTGATAATATATGGCTTTCGACCTCTGTAATGCTCCTGCGACCTTCCAATGATAAGTCATGAAAGTCCTCTTAAACGATCAAACTACAATAGACAATGGAGTCACCGCTTACATAGATTACATTCTTATCTCCTTTATGACAATCGATGAGCATAGCTTTTCAACACTGGTCTACAGATAAATGCTAAAAAATGTTCTTTTGCCCAGAAGAAGGTTACCTTCCTCGGTCATATAATTCAGCCTGGCAAATTCATATTAAACATAATGCAAAACAATTGAACAAATTCAGCCTCCTAGAAACAAAAATGATTTGAAAAGAATTCTCGGCTGCATTAAATTATTATCACATATTAATTCCGAATCTTGTCAAAAAACACACCACATGTCAAATCTACTAAAAGGAAAATCTGAGTTTGATTGGAGCTGGAAACAGCAAGAGGCACTCGACAATCTCAAATCATTCATAAAGAAAATTCCATCTCTAAACAGTCCCACTACTATGTACACATTCATACTCTTGACACAGATGCCAGCACAGTGGCAATAAGAGCTACGCTCAGCCAAATGCAAGATGGCAAAGAGAAACCCATTCAGTATTTCTCAAGTAAACTCAAGCTAGCAAACAAAAATACGGCGCAACAAAATTAGAAATTATGGTTTTAAGGGAATCATTAAAAACGTTTCACTACTTTTTAGTCGGACAGAAGAACTTCATAGTTCACATGGATAACATCAGCCTATGCCGGCTTAAAAAATACTCTGGTGATCAATCAACAATTATTGCGAGATGGATCGAGTATTTTAGCGATTTCCCATTCACTATCACACATCAAAAAGGAAAACTCCATAACAATGCCCATCTATGGACTGCACTTTCGCAATACCAACACAACATGAAGAAACCAGAGCAAGACAAAATTCCATTTAGTTTCATACCTAAAAATCAATACAAAGATCTTACCGACATAAATGCAGATAAAAATGGAAAGCCAATACTGTCACTACTTGCGATCTTGGTCCGTGAAGAAATTAGACCAACTGAAATAGCAGAAGCTTAATGGAATGACATCGTCGGAAAAGAAATAATTGACCCCGTAGTTATTCAATACTATAATAAACATAAATGGCTACCCACAGAGAATGGCTTCCTTTACCCAACTCTGAAGAACTCCAACAAAATCGCTTTTCCTGAATACTATAAGAGAAGTTGCTAAAAAGTTTCATGAAAAAGGATATACCAGAATATACCAAAACGAAATCATTGTCCACGAGCATTTCATCACAACATACTTAAGGAAAACCATCGAAGACTTTATCAACAAGTGCCAAACATGCATGCTTCAAAACTGACAGCGATTCCCACAACAACGAGCAGCACTTGAAAAAATAACATCTGAACAAATGAACCAAATTGTTAATATGGACATTGAAGAATTTTACGAAATACAGGAAAATGATCCCTATGAAAAATATCAAAGCTCAAACAGTTGAGGATGCAATTATTAAAATTGGATGTGTGTTTTCGGACCTATGGAAACATTAATTACAAACCAAGGAGTCCAATTTGAAAGTAAACTATTCGAATGTTTTATCAAAAATCTCGAAATCGTCCACAACCATACTACAACACTTCACCCACAAATGGAAAAATCGAATGACTCAATCATACTCTTATCAAACTTATGCATGCTACAACAACTAATATTGAAGGAAATGACTGGATAGATGTCCTCTCCATGATCAAACATTTCTATAACACCTTCACTCACGCCACAACAAAAATGACACCCTACAAAGCTCTATACGGTCACAAGGCCCCTACGCCAATTGAAATGCTATTCTGAAATTACACTGGTCTGATAGACCAGAAATACTGCAAACAACTCATAGAAAAACTCCACCTCACTGACGAAATCATTTGTGCCAACACCGAAAAGAGTTCCACCCGACAACAACTTTACTATAACAAATCAATGTAAAGTGAACATCACAAAGTTGGCGATCTCATTTATCAATTCCAACCCGGAGTTACTACCACCGCTAAACAAATAAGAAAATTGGCAACAAATTGGTTTGGCCCCTTCGAAATTAAGAAAGTGCTTCCTCATAATAGTTACTTCGTAAATAATGGAAAAATCACTAATTTTCAAAACATCAAACATATTGCTAAGAATACTGAAGACGCTAAAATCGACCAAATGAAAAATTTCACACTCTCAAACAACGATAATGTGGAAATATATGATACTACCGGCCTCAATAAAATTAATGATAATACAACTGAAAAAATTTCCGAACAACCGAAAAAAATTAAATTATCAATGCGTAAACAACCTAGTGGTGCAGCTAAACAACATATTATTGATAATCAATGGCATATTAACATTATATCTTTGCCTTTAGACGATGAAACGCGTCCACAGGACACCTCGTCCGCAGAGGTTGAAGCTAGCTAGGCAGATCTCCTCCAGTGAAGATGAAGAAAGTCGCGTGAAAGATTTTCAAGTCTTAGTATAAGTGCATCAGACTCAGACTCTGAGATTCTTTTAGTCCCTGACGTTTTTACCAGACTAAGTGCAACAGGTACAGACCCAGGGATTAGCGACGATCTCCCATCAACATCAACAGGTACTACCACGTTGAAAAGGGCGGGTGAGAAGAGTTCTAAACCTCTTCTACAAATCTCAAAAATTCCAGTTTCACAAATAAGATAATCAGCTAGCTACCAAAAACATTTAGACAAAATGTCAATCTTTGATGGTGAAGTTCTCCACACGTATTGCATTGCCACTAGACGTGCATGCCACTTTATTTCTAACAAACTTTCTACACAAACTCAAGAGCTTACATCTGATTTACTGAGCATATCTGAAAATCGAATTAGCCACTTGACTTTATCGACAACAATTGATGCGGAAAAACGTCCAAAAATCAGCACACTAATTTTCTACAAACAATGGATAAAAGAGGAGTTAAGCACAGAGTACTTCCGCAGTACAACTCATATTACTTTTGAGCACAACATCACTCTCCGAAATATTTACAAATTCGTGAAAAACAAAAAGGCATGTGAAAAAATTTCTACTATAAACATTGATTGGACAAACTTACTAATTGTTTACTTTCTTAAATCTCAAGACAATGAAGATATTAAAATGGTCCAACGAATGAACCAAATTCTTGTTACTGCCAAAACAATTAACGTTACAGTTACATTTATATACATATAAGATAGCAACAAAACTATACCTAATAACTACTGGATCTCAACGCGTACTTGAGACATTTTCACATCATATAAAAACACTATTACAAATCTCATTTTTATCGATATACTTTTTAACATAAATTTGTCACTGCAAAGAATCGTAACCAAGGAAAGAATTGCTATTGACATCCTCCTACAAATTCAAACACTCGAAATCTTGGATCCACACTGCATCCGCACAAATATAACAGACATACAATGTAAATGTTCATTTAACCAGTCTCAGCAAGCTCTCGACAGCATCTACAAATGATGGTTACAACTTAAAGCATATACATATGATAACGAACAGTGGCTACAACTGAAAATCAAATGCCCACACTCGAATTACGATAATTCTGTCAAATGATTACGGACTTAACAAAATGATTAAGGCATCGCAGTTCAAGAACAAAGCCTCCTTTAGAAAAGAAATACTTGAAGAGACCCAAATACCGGAGATACTCCCTACGGTAGCACTATGGTTACTCAGTATCTTATTAATCTATGATAAAACATTAAAAGTCCCTCTTGCAGGGAGAACTCATACCAAATTAACCAAAGAATGCTTTTTCAAAATTGCCATATCACCTCTTCAGAGAAAACTCAAAAACTGGTTACTACGAGAAACACTAATAACCACTTCACCTTTAAAGTACAGGAAGCGAAATATTGACAGATTTGAAAAGTATCTAACAAAACTCATCAATTACAAAAACCCATTTGGACGCCTATCGCTGATTGCAATCCAAAATAAACTGGGTACTCATGAAAGAGAAATAGACATATTCCATCACCACATGAAGAAATATAGGTGGAGAGCTACGTCGGAGATGCACTATAAAGTATATACAGATATCAACTCACCATTGACTACAGAAATATTACAAGCACATCTACCACACTCAACTCAAAACTGCATTGAAAACTGTAACAACCACAACATTACCAAGAAGAATATGTCATTATACTCATACCTTTCTAGTCGCTATCCAGAGTACTCACTTAGTCTAATTAGTATAAATACAGAAACAATTGATTTGACTGGAAGATACCTTCCCTACAAGACATCAATCTAACTATGAAAACCCAATCACAACTCAAAGAAGAAGACCTACTAAACAAAGCTAATATACAGCTTTCACCATGATTACAAGCTGTCCTTGACAAAATCTCCAACGAAAAAATTACAAAAACCAAAGCAATTACCACACACACACGTGGTCAAGACCAGATAATAAAGACATGCTCATTGAGCAGCACATTCTTAACAACAAACATCAAATCAGCATCACCCCAATAACCTACTAGCAAACCAAAGTCTTGGATGTAGAAATTATAAAGATGAAATTCTTCACCGAAAGCTTCACAAAATCCAAACTGGAAGCGCTAATGACACCACTACAACAAGTTGCATTAGACATCGAGCGTGCACCTGCGGGATTCAATATTGATACTCAGTCTAAAGCTGCCCTAAAAAGAATCTCAACCCTCAACATAGCCGAAGACATTAACAGGAAATAGATAATTACACAATCTCCATTTGAATTGCCGAAATCACCACCACTCACGGAAATTGGTTGGAGCTCAAAAACAAAATTGCCACATGCAACTCTTTCTGTATACCACCGCCTATAATCGATCTCTCCGTGATAATGCCAAAAGAAAAACACACCAAACCTATCAACCACAGTATCCCAAGTTACCGTTTATATTACAACAATCATAAAGCTATAGGTCCGCTAAAAGAAAAACTGGAATTTAAAAACGCAGTTAAAATTCTCAAGGACAACATCCAAGAAAATCGCCTTCTAATAGACAGTAAACACCCAACCAAAACTAGGCCCCTGCGAGCCAGAGGCCAAGCCTTAATTATATATATATATATATATATATATAT
>CABFPE010000082.1:1787767-1802882 GCA_900660155.1 Hofstenia miamia
TGGCCGGGCAAAAAACCGAACTGAGCTTCCGAAAGCAGTCTATTTTCCATTAAATAATCCAGCAAATATCTGTTTATAAGCCTTTCTAGCAACTTGCCCACTTCAGATGTAATTGAGATCGGTCTGTACTTTTTTGGATCGGCTCTTGACCCCTTGTTTTTGAAGATAGGAGTGACATGAGCGACTTTCCATTCTTGCGGGACTTGGCAGGATTTGAGAGATTGAAGGAATAATAAGAAAATAGGATCACAAATGGAAGTAGCGCATCTGCGAAGAAGATTACTAATACCGTAAGGACCTGTCGATTTCGACATATCAAGAGCTTCTAAGCAACTGCACATTGTTTCAATTCCAATAGGCACAGAAGTAAGTAGCTTATTTGTACGAAGTTCCAATCAAGGGAAATTTTTAGATGAAGTTGAAGAACGATCGACGAAGGGTCGGTTGAATGATAGGCTTTTTGATTTGGCTCACTTAGTGTATTAACACCATGTAATTTATCAGGAATTGAGTTAGCAATACGTTCACCTTTGTAAAGTTCCCAAGTTAGTGAATGCCAGTTTTCAAATTAGTCGAGTTAACAATCGAGGAAATGCGTGATTTGCAGGTTATCACGTATAACTTCCCGTAGAAAATTTTCTCTAGCATACTGTGCAGCAGAAAATATTTTATAAAGCTCATTTGATGGTGCAGCTAAATAATGTCAACAGCATCGATTCTCAGTGACTTTCAGCGCACAGTGATGAGGTCATTGGAAAGGGGTAGCAAAAATATTATTTGAAGGAGATGGATGGCGTTTAGGTATGAATTTGTAAGGCTCGAGCACTTGGAATATAGTATTTTTGAAAACAGCAATTTGAGTCGATAGATTCGGCACTGAGGAGAAATTCCCAATCAAAAGAGGAAATTTGATCATTCAAAGCAGGCCAGTTTATACGAGAATAAGCAACTCTGCTAGCTTGCGGTGGACATTCTCTGGCATTAAAAGAATTGGAAAGCACAGTTGTGCGCAACAAAACTTGAGCATGATCTGACGAGACAGTCATGGGTAAAACCAGGATTTTGAAAAACTTCAGGTATATTACTAATGAAAAAGTCTAAGCAGTCTTTGGAGACACCACAAAAACGGGTTGGCTTTCGAACGAGTTGATGCAGACCATGTGAGTCAAGTAGACTTACTAATTGCTTGGCATGCTGATCTTTGGGTCTTCCATGGCCATAGTCAGAAAAATGAGCATTAGTCTCCAAAAATGCACAAAATGTCATTCTCCCCGAAAGGATACTCAGTAATGCAGGAATTGATATGCTCACAAATGTCAGATTCTGATTGAGGGGCCCAATATACAGAGTAGCACACAAAATTAAACGATCTACTTTCAATAACAAACCAAATAGATTCAAGGTCATTGCATGAAAAATTTGGTATAGGCTTTAGCAAAATATCCGATTTGTAATACGTAATAAGGCCACCACCAAAAGAGGATCCATCTTTACGTAAAATTGAGTATCCCGGAATATTAATCAAAGAATCTGGCACGTTTTCAGAAAGAAAGGTTTTAGAAATTGAGCATAGCGTTATTTCAGTGGAGGAAATCAAAGATTGTTTTAGAAGGTCAAAGTTGGAAACCAGACCTCGAATATTCATGTTAATGAAATTCATAATTGGCGTGGATAAGATTTGCCAAGACCTCCTTACGCTTGTCACAGGTACGATCATTTGCTTTGTGGGCTCCACCGCAATTGGCACATTTTGACACCTTTTTGCAGTCAGATGGCAGATGAGCATGGAATTCACAGCAGTTTTCGCAACGTTGATTTCTTTCACAAGCGGCAGCCCTATGACCATAGCGAAGGCACTTGAAGCACTGGATCGGAGAGGAACCCATGGCTCTGCACGGCGAATTTCATAACCCAGGTAAACCCTGTACTCCAGATGCCGAGCATACTCATTTCGTCCGAAAGGTCCACTTTCACACTCACGTGACACTGATTAGTGTCTTTTCGAACTAATTTGATGACTGAGTTTACACTAGGATATTCCTTCTTCAGCTCTTCTTCTAATGTGGCAACATGGTTTCGCGGAATTCCCCGAAGCACAACAGAATAGGGTCGACTCGGCGCAACTGACTCCATTCTTCATATTAAAGCATCTGGACCGAATACATCAGTTGAAATTTTAACAAGTTCACGTTCAAGATTTTCCAATTTTTCAGGACTCACCGCTTCAATCAGAATTTTTCCAGAAATGGTTGTCTTCGCTGTTGAAATAAGACCGTCAATCATAGGTTCTGCTGCATGGTGTGCATTTTTCAAATCACGATATCTTAGAGCGCTTGCGCATTTTTCAACAATGAGGCTGTGCTTCAGCTCAACACGATTTGGAATGACTCGAGTTTGCTCATGCTGAACTCGAAAAGACTGCGACGCTTGTGAATTTGATTTCGATAAGCCTTTGTGTACGGCAACTGCAGCAAATGGTAGGTGCAGAGCGACCTATGAATCGCATTCGAGATTATTGAGAAGGTTTTGACATCTTCGCTTATTTGCTTTTGGTTTTCTTTTATTTCGTCGAGTTGCTGCATCATTGGAGCATAAAACCCATGTTCAGAGAGAACAAGATTGTCAAGATTCGTATTATTTAAGATATCATCACATAAATCTTTTACTTCGGATAATTTTGAGGTATTTGATTTTTGAGTTAAATTCACTAAAAGAGCTTCTTTATGGCCATTGGTAACACAATTATTGCAAGCATTTCTATATTTCTGAACTGGCAAATGCATAAAAAAGCGATTGCTTACAACTAAAGTTATTTTAATGTGCAAGTAATACGTGTATTATGCAATGGAGAAACTGCTTTTTGGACTACACTATGGGTTGAATTAAAATCTACTGTAGAGATATTTGCAAAGTATGTTAAAAGTTAAAATTTTTGTTGCTAATATTGAAGGTATAACGTCGATTTCAAAGTGAATCTCTATGCATAGTTTCTTGGAAACATATTCACCGGATATTGTATGTCTGAGTCAAGGCGATACTGAGACAGAACATGAACTGCTATTTGAGATTAATTTTACCTGGGCGGATAATAATATTTTACAACATTGCATTTAATAAAAAGCATACTAAACACACAAATTACAAAATAAATTTTATTTGAACTTCAAAATCTTTTTTGAATCTTTTCTAAACACTACGAAGAGTTTAGTTAACTTGTTCAATAATATATTTGATCCTTTCAAACAAATTTCATTAAGAGATTTAATGTAGAATCTTGCCAACCTTCCCACTAATAAAGCTTAACTTAATTTAGGAGCTGCTGTGACATTTTTCCCTCCTTGACTAGTACGGTAGGTGACAGATCCCAAATTTCCATCTCTCTTCTTTGGTTCTAACTTTTAGTTGTTTGTTAATTAAATTAATATCTGATCAACTAACATTGATAGGAAACTAACAACTATCCTTTTAGATACAAGACACGAGATAGATGGTACAATGTACAGGGTAATCTACCTGACCTGAAGCAAAGCACAAAAGAGGAATCGAAGAATTATTCTATAACGAGTATTTCCATCCGATACTTAAACATCGAGAGAGACACCAACCACAACTGTAATGACTCAGTGCAGTGAAATATTGTGCATGAATACGATAGTGACAATGTTCGATACCTTATTAATTTAGTGCATTGATTGTTCTTGTTATTAACGAGTTTGTAAGATAAGGGAAGCTCGCAACTGGGATGCATTAGCTTGTTAGGTTTCCTTACATATAATATCCTTACATATAAATAATTACATGTTAACCTAAAGTACATGTGAACAACCAATACGGTCATGAAAAGGGAAGATCGGTAGTACTTCAGTCCGATGGTAACTATACATAATAAAATCCATACAAGATAACACAAACTGATTTTGTGACTTCCTATGAGGGCTAGATGTAATAACATAAGGTAATAAGTGAAATAATACGAACAACGAACGATAGGAAAGCTAATACGAGTAAAAACCCCTATCCTTATACCTAACTTATGAGCACATCGGGTAAGCACCGGCTATCAACGATGCCCCCGTTAAATGAAGTCGTGAACCACCGTCTAGAATACCCTAGTGCTCGAACGTTTAGCTTTCCATGATAATTAATAAAATAACCTGACACAGAAAAGCAAAGTAAATTCAGTAAATTCATGTCATCATCAAAATGATAAATCACACAATTTTTATAGTGAAAAATAATAAACAATCAAATATTTGACTAGTACCTGCTATCTAAGTTGTTGACAATTTCTAATTCTTTGATTTTCTTTTGTCTGCCGATTACGCACTTCTGCCTTAATTAGCATTTGCGATTTTGGTCTAGTACTTTTTTGCTAAATGAATTAATATCAAAAATTACTGCACTACAATTTTACAAATAATTAATTAATCATATTCATGTGTTGTACGATTAATATTTATTTTAATATTCAGTCTTAGTTTCTTCCTTTCTTTTTCTTAACTTCACCACACATGATTGGATTACGTTACATTAAACATAAAATTATGTTCTGAAGCAATTAATTTCCTTCCTCTAATTAAACGTTTGTACAAACATATGGGTGTTTTCCTAGCCAACTACAGTCAGAAGAAAGCTGCAGGTGAGAAAATAATGCTTGATTGACCTTGCAATTGCGCAGACAATACCTAGAACCTGTACATCGTATTCAGCTAATACAGAACACGTAGCATTTATGGTAGCTAATGCAAAGTCAATATCTTTCCCCTTGGTTCCTATAATGTTATTAAGCGGGTTAATCGAAAACACGGTAATCATGGCAGAGTGTTAATGTCTCGCAAGGATAGCGGTACACCTAAATATACTTTTCAGGAAATAAATGGTTCTGAACTATGTGATTTTGCTTGTAGTATCATACCGAATACAAGGAATCGCATGGTTTACCAAATGGTGACATACTTTTAGATATTGACGAGCATTTTACAAAGACTGAATGGCGTACCTGGAGTTCTTCATTTAATTATGAAACTGAACTGCTAGATACCGACTGTTGTTAATTTTTCACAGCTTGTAACTTTGCATAATTATTCTTCAGGGAATATTTTAGATATCCTATCCACAACATCTGATACAATTGAAATTATGGATATTATTCACAACGATGTCCACACACTATCAGATCATCATTTTGTTTTGGCTAATTATGTTTTAAATACAAATTCACAAACCAATACCTTTAGTGGAATTTCGAAATATTCGCTTATGCTAGGCAACTATCACTGCTTCCAAAATGTTATATGCATATTAAGTAGCAATGGTTAGATTGCCATATCAATAAAATAGTGATCAAAGTGATGTTGAATCTATATCTATACTCAATCCAAGTGTACATTATAATGGAAATGAGCAGAAACGCTAATTTTTATGGATTACAATTACAGTCTATGGAAAATACATGTAGGTCAGGTAACGGGTAATCTCAAAAAATAACTCCTACAAAGCAATACCTAGGAATACTCCTGCTAGTTTGTCAAAATTGCCTTCATCAAACACTTAGCGGAAATTCTTGCACTACTGTTTCTTGTCACATCCATCAGCTACCACATTTTCCTCCCTGGGACGTGTTTTATCTGGAACTGAAATTATTCAAGTGTTGCAAGGTACCTTGCGTGGTGGGAATTGTGAATAGTTTTCTTGTCATATGAGCCGATAAGTGGTTTATGATCTGTAAACACCTCAAATGGTAGGTTTTGAATATATACTCTAAACTTGTTGATAGCTCATACCATAGCGAATGCTACTGGTCTACCCTTCTACGTGTAACAGTTTAGCACAAATTCCTACATTACTTGCATCGATGCTTACTTTGCATTTTCAAGACATGTCTGAATACACCAGAACAGAATTTTATGATACCAATTGCTTGCAAGTATTAAAAGAAATTTGAATTTTCCTTGTCCACGTTGAATTTTATTTTTAACATCCAAGGCCTCATACAGTGGACAAAAGTGAATGGAAAGCTTGAGAACAACCCTCCTGTAAACATTTACAAACCCCACAAATCGTTGAACTTCTTTTAAATTGCTTGGAGTTGGCAATCTTTTCAAAGTTTCTAACTTAGTAGACGTAGGAGAAACTCCATCTGAACTGATTTTGAAACCCAAGTACTCTATTTCACTCAAGAAAAATCAAATTTGCTAGGCTTCAGTTTAAGATTTTCTAGTTGGCATTTATCAAAAACTTGCTGAAACCATGAATATGATCGATATTTAATTTGGAAGGAATTATAATGTCGTCAATATATGAAATCACAAAGATAGTATTCATCATTCTCTGAAATATCGGCAGAGCGTTTGTTAGGTCGAAGGGTAACCTGGTGAATTGGTAAAGTCTCCTATTACACTGAAAGGCAGTCTTGCATCTGTCAGATTCATCAATCGAAATATTCTAAAAGCCAATAGTAGGATCGAGAAGTGAAAACACTTTGGAACCAACTAAGTGATCTAATTGGTCATTCAGTGGAGGTAACGGATATCAGTGTTTAATTGTAACTTTATTAATTATTGTCAAGTCTTTTTCTTTACCAAAAAGGCTGGAGATGCCCTATTAGACATGGAATGCTCAATGATTCCATGAGCTAAAAGATTGTTACCATTCTTTTGCATTTCATACTTTTGATCATCAGGAAGACGATATGCTTTTGAAAATAGAAGTTCCCCTCAGTATGAATATTGAAACAGTATTCAGAGATATACCAACATCAAAAAACTTGACAAGCATATATATCATTAAAATGTAACAAAAGCTCTCGAAATTTAGATGCCAAATTTTTGAGAACGTTTCCCATAGAAAAGTAACCTAGGAAGTCATCTGGATTAGAGACTGCCGGCACTACTTCATTAGTAGTAGGGGATTTATGAAAATCCAATAATTACCACATTAAATCAATATGTCTACTCCGCAGACCAAGGCAATTGGCAACTTTATAACGTAAAATTGATGCTGAATGCATGCTTCCATTATAATTATTAATATGCAAAGTAATTGTGCCAATTGGTGAGAATATCTCAAAAGTAATTGTGTAAAATGACACACTACTAATTGAACGAAATTGTGAAAGACGGTTATGTATTAAAAGAAAAGAACTAGAACAAAATGAATAACCAGAACCAGAATCCAATACAGCTTGGACAGGCTTCGCATCTACTGTGATCTTTTGGTTCACAGCACCACTTATGAATGCCCCTTTTAGTAACCCTGGTTTACTTCTAAGACCACTGGTGCTATCGTGTATTTTGACTTGCAAAACCTTTGTTGATGCCCGATTTGACCACAAAAGTTACATTTTGCTCTTGGTTTCCAGCAATTACGGGCTAAGTGCTCCTTTATACTGCAATTATAGCACGTCACCTGAACACAAACAGCATGTTTGCCCCAGGATGGACGTTACCTTTTTCGAAAATTGACACACACCCAACAATCTTTGCTAACCCTTTGCCTGACAATAAAATACGCAAATCCGGTTTACATTGTTCAATTACATGCTGCTTCACAATATTTTCAACCTCTTTTGGTCTTTCAGAAAAGGGAATAATTGCAAAGCATTTCTAAATATTGCGCAAAATGGTAAAAACATCCCACCACTCTACAATTAAATGAGGCAGATGCAGATTTCTACAACATTAATAATTTCAAGAGCTATATAAAGAAGGCAGTCTCAAAATCAGCTGAAAACCATTACACTACCATATTAGGTACAAGACAAATATGAGAACACATAATTCCTGAGACTTCGAAGTCATCAGTGTAAAAACAACTGGAATAAGTCGCCAGAACAAACTTTGAAATTAGTGAGGAATTGTTTGAACATTAGGAGAGAAATTTTGAACATGCCACTTATATGTAGAAGCAACCTCAATATCTGAAAGCAATTTTTCCAAAGAAAACATTATGCTATGTCCATTGGGGAAGTGCAGCAGTATTGACCATATTTACAAACAAATTTTCAATTCCTTACATTAAAATTATATTTTATTTTAAAATCCATATATATATATATATATATATATATATATATATATAAAGCAAGGCTTTTACAAAAAGCATAAACACACTATTATGTTACCAGTCGCTGTGACAAACATCTTGTTTGCTCACTGAATTCGATAATATAATCAGTCCCAGGTGTGTTATTTTGAAATTGTTTTTGATTTAACGTTTCTGGAGAATAACGCTATGTACAGTTAACAAATTATGTGTCGTAAAATTTATATATGTCGCTATGTACCATCTATATTTTTTGTTATTAAAAATTCTAATGATAATTTTATAATCACGCCCGCGGTGGTAGCAATGGATGTACAGACTACTATTTGAAACACTGTTATAGAACATAAATAAATTTTATTGAAAATGATAGCCTAAGTATATCTCTATAATTACTCAACAGTATAGTGAATAATTCAGCCGGAAGTTGGCAAACTTAGAGTGTATTGCACAAACACAGATAGAATTTTAATAAATAAAGCAATTCACAGCCATCTGGTATGCACATTTCTACACAGTTTTTTCATATGTCGCTATGTACGCTTTTTGAGCATTTTCTATGTACATAGCGACATATTGTAACTATATATATAAAGGCTGTTTCAAAAGTCTTGGGAACATTACAAATGCGTATATCTCATGAACTATTCCAGGTAGAAAAATGAAACTGGTGCCATTTTAAAGCTTGTGTAAACAAGTTTTTGGTCATTTTAAAGCAATTTCTAAGAAAGGTGTTTATGGACCGTTGTTCGTTGAAGATGCAACTATCACTGGTGAATCCTATCTCTACTTCCTGGAAAACTGGTTAATGGCTCAGTTGGAAGAAGAAGAATATGATGACTTCTTTTTTCAACAAGATGCTGCACCACCACACTGGAGTCTTAGAGTAAGGCAGTCTCTTAACACAAGTCTGCCTGGTAGATGGAATTGGAGATCTGGGCGAGCAGAGGACGTTCTCATGCTCTGGCCTATCGACTAGATGTCTGCCATGTGACAAATGGTGCTCATATTGAGCAACTTTGAAGATTCCCTACAAAACTTGAAACTTTACCTTTCCAACGGTGCCAGTTTTATCTTTCAACTCCTAATAGTTTTTGAGTTATTGAAAATCGTTGTTACCAAGACTTTTGAAACACCCTGTATATATATATATATATATATATATATATATCAACACAAAAAATTAACAAAGAAAAAAATGTAATAAATATTGTAAGGCGCATCATCAATATGACAAAAGTTTGATTTTCAGGAATAGAAATCTGTAAGACGACTNATCCAAATGCAATAAATCCCAATCAAAATATTAAAAATAGTTCCTATTTAAGGAACTGACATTCGAAGCGTTTACAAGATCTAAATGCAGTCATTCAGTCCTTATATTTATTCGAATCTCAATTAACATAAATATACTTAATAAAAAAATGAATGCTTTTAACTTCGCTTGAATGAATTATGTTCTTTGGGGTTTACGTATGCCATTTTTTAAATTTTGAAAAAATAATTGAAATTTGTAGGATGCTTCTGAATTTAATGCAATAGCGCTCAATGGTATTGCCAATGTTAATTAACTAATAAATTCATCTTGAAAGTAAACTTAATTTTCCTCAATTATTGTGAATTCCAAATTAGAAAAATAAAGATGTATAAAAAGGTTTGGCAAAAACTTCAATTTCTAAATATGTCAATCTAATTCAGTTCAAAATATGTTTTTACCAAAGACTTTTCATTTATACTTCATTATAAATAATCTGGACTTGCTTGTCCCCAAGAAGATAGTATTGCACAGCACGTAAAGGGACAAGTGTCTTAAAGAAAGTTGAGCATGGTTGGGTTAGGCTTTCAAATTATCATATGGATATAGACGAGGATTGGAAAAAATATATTTTAGATACCAAAATCCAATTACACCGAACAAATATGCCTACATTGGGGCATTGCTTTTTCCATTTTTAAAGAAAGAAATGAATTACAAAATAAATACATGATATTCCACAATATGTATAAACGAAACAAAACTAAATTTAATATACGATTAAACAACAAACTATTTAACTTACGTTTATTTCAGTACGCACTGGTAATTAAATGATCACAGCAATTAAAAAACTTTCGCGATGATTAAAATGTTGATACAGAAAATGGAACATAGTGTTTTCAAAACACGTGCGCAGACTGTGATTAATTAATTGATGAATTCGCGAAGATGATGGCCATTGAAAGATTAAGTGAGATTCAAACCTCGTAATTTAACGAAAAATTATGGCACAAGCTTTCTGAAGAGTTCATTACCTCCGCCAAGGAGGTTATGTTTTTGGTAGCGTTGGTTTGTTTGTTTGTCTGTCTGTTAGCAACTTTACGGAAAAAGAAATAAATGGATTGACCACAAATTTTCACCAGAGGTGCGTCTCCACCCAAGGAGGAATCCATTAAATTTTGGTGCTGATCCGGGGGACACAAGCTGCGTGGCGAAGGTCTGCGCTCTCCGAGGTCTTTTCTAGTTGAAAATTGAACTGAATTACATAGCTTGGAAAAGTAAAATTAAGTCATTTTTAGCATATTTTCACACTGCCATTGCGCTGCTCCAACACATGATAGACAAAAATTGCCGCTGAAACACTCAGAAACTTTGTTACAACTTTTTGGTTATTCAATTTTCAATTGCCATAACACATGATGTATGTCAACAAAATCCAATTTAAAACGTACGATTGACAGATTAATAATCACTAGTGCACTCGTGACGGAATTTTGATAAACTATTTGATTCGTAACCTATGTAGATGTAAAATTTAAAAATAATTCCATAGCATTATTACAGTAGTGTACTAAATTAATACACCGTGCACGTTTTACAGGCGTTTGCAAATAGTAAAATGTGCATATATTTTTTGCACTAAACCATATAAATGTATAATAAAAAGCCATATCTTTTACGAAGTTTATGACATTTTGGAGGGAACCATAGAAAAGGCATTAACACACACTTCATGAATTTTGCATCTAGTGAACTGATGAGAATCGAAAGAAGTAGTTAAAATTTTAAGACGCTTACGGTGCTTTTTGAAGATTTGTCGACATGATACTGCTAAACAATAAACGTATAGAAGTCTCGCGGTATATATATTAGGAAGAGCTTTAGCTAATTTTACGATGTCATTTTTACAAAAACTATTGAAGCCAATTACAGAAAATTCACAAATACTTAGACTTCTTACGAAATTCCATCTTTTTGATTGATCAAAGTTAAGCCCTCTAATGATAATCTTTACTAAATTTTTGCAAGTGGCAAACACAAGTTCAAGACATTTCCCTCCCTCTGTTTTGTCACATATATAGAACTCTAATTCCACAAGTTTGAATGTCAAGAGAACAAACTTAAAACTCCAAATATGTTCAAAACCGATAAACTTAAACAGCTTGATTAATTCCGTATCATTTCTGACATAATTATGATTCAGAAATTTCCCATATACATTGCAGCTGAATAAATTTAAATGCTGCAGATTTGCTTTTCTACGCAACAACATTGTAAAGGAATCTTCACCTGAAATACCAATACAGAAAAGTGCTAGATAAGACAGCTTTTTAAAAGAAATAGATGATATTTCCCTATTAGTCAAATCGCAGGAACTGAAAATTTTGAAATACGAAATATTCTGCAAATTCTTGCACATTTGAACAAAACTATCTTCATATAATTTTACATCAATTAATTCCAAACGTGATAACTTTTTCAAATTACCAATAGCCAATAATGATTTGTCCATCTGAGCAACGAGACATCCCAATCCACGTATACGTAAATACGTTAGTTCAGGCAAACGTTCAATAACGTATGCGAGTGAAGTATCACTTTTATTGCTGCTAAGTCTGTTAAAGGAGTTGCCTTTAATAAAAATATTTAATGATTGAAGATAAGGAAGATTCGAAATACATTTGATTCCTGTGATGTAATTTTCTCACAATCAATCAATGAAAAACTGATGAGGTTGGGGCTATGAGATATTAGCTTTTCGATCATGTCATCAGTAAAATTTTCCTGATTACTTACAGACATATATTTTGTTAAATGCAGATTTTTTGCTGTTAATAACTTCATTAAAAAAACGTCTGTTACAAAATATTCTGTTCTTGGAAAATTAAGGTCCATCCAAATTTCTCTGCAGTTGCTAATAAAATACCATTCTTTACATACTTTTGATAGGATTTGAGAAATTGTCCTTAATGAGAAGAAATCAAATATTCTTATCAAAATTTCCAACGGCAAATCAGTTACCAGCATTGTATAATCTAAAAAAGAGAAGCGGTAACTTTAAATATTTATCTTAACAGAAAAATAAATTGTGTTTATCACTCATACGCATGCAGTTGTCAGTCAAGTATGTCTTTGGAAGTAGACAGCTTCTCGAAAGACCATGTTACGATCGACTTTTATGATTAATATATATGTTGATAATTTACCTTAGGCATTCATTGCAGGAATGAAATGAGTTGGAAACCTGAAAATCTAGTAGTCAAAATTCGTAGTTGGTATGTCATAACTAATGTCTAAAACAAAGTATGAATAATTTACATTATGCATGTATGAATCTGAAATAAATGAAGGATATCAATCAAATAATACGAAATGAATATAATATCATTGTACAACATCCACCTAATTAATTTGTGTACAAATAAGGAAGGTTTATAAACCCGCAGAACCCAACTCTGGTAAGACTTTAACAAACGTCCTACTGACACAAATAGAAAATGCACAACTGGTTGTAACTCTGGTCTAAGTGTATACAAAGAATACGAGCATGTGTACAATAAATAAAATCTGTCTTTATATTTTAATGTGCAATGAGAAGTTTATTTGAAAATGCGCGTAATACTTAGTGAAATAAGATTTGATAGATATTAAGGGTAATATGTTTTCTGGTCGAGCAACAATATTTGAGTGTATAGCGGAAAGCAGAGATAAAGAAAATTCGATATAGGCAAAGAATTAGCATAACAAGTTATAAATAAGCTTGATGATAAAAAACCACAAGAATTGCTCAAACAGTGATTTAAATTTCAAATGGTAATGCTAGGTGTTATAGATAGCATATTAACTAGAAATTTGATTTCTACAGCGCACAGTATTCGCCTATCAGTTTTTGTACAACAGTATTTTTCAATTTTTCGTCTAAATATCGCAATTTCTATTAAATTTCTAAGTAGTATTCGCAAATTTTGTGATTATAATTATACTCGTGGCGTTTATATACAAGTACAAGACTTTTGATCATTTCAAATATGAGATCATACAATTCCTGAGTCTTCGAAATCATCAGTGCAAACCCCTGGAATAAGTCGATCAGAACAAACTTCCAAATTAGTAAAAAGTTTTTTAAACATTAGCCGACAAATATTGAATTTGCCATCTATGTGTAAGTTAATAGAAGCAACCTCAAACTTCAGGGATCGGGACAAAATTAATTGGGCAACAATTATTTGAAATTTATTGTGCAATTAATTGGTTTGCCGGTACATTCAAATACAATTAATTGATTGCAAACGCAATGGATTTAATTGGACGTGTAAAATAAATATGCTCTTGTTTTATCAAGGACGTACAGTATGTGTTAAAATCACTTATTACAGAAATAGAAATGTCATTATTTCAGCAAGATTAAGGCATATCGGGAGGATTTAAGTCACAGGAAATGCATTCAGTGATATTCGACAAAGCATTTTGCCCTGAATTTAGAAATACAACTTTTTTAAAACTCAACAAAAATTATTGGTCAAAAGAACCAGTCTCAAAACTATTTTCGTTGTTGTTCGTTTATATCATTTTATTGTTAAATGCACTTTTTGTTTCTTTTATTTTTTTAAGGCAGAATGTGGAGAAACAAAATTTTAATAAAATAACAAAGGCTGTGTCCAGGGTTTGGGAAAAATTAAGTGGGCAACAATTAATTGGTTAAAATTCGTCAGCCAATTAATTGATTGATGATGAAAATAATTGATTGGAAGGGGCCCAATCAATTATTCCCAAGCCCTTATGCTGAATGTCCTAAAGCAATTTTCCATAAAAACAATATGCTATATCCAAGGGGAAGTGCAGTAATATTTACCATACCTCAAATTAATTTTCAATTCCATACATTAAAGGTATATTTTATTTAATGACCCATGAGTATATTGTAGCATTGCTAGGGTACACGGAAGTGCACTGAGTGAGAGAACGCGACTAACTATTTCTCTTTTTCAACCGTTTCCTGTATACAGTATATCTTGAAAATATGTACAAATAACTGGTTAAACTAGTAAATACGAAAACAGTGAAGTGGCCAATACCAAGAAACCGGTACCTGCCGTCACAATATATATACATATATATATAAAGTAAGACTTTTAAAAGAAGCACAAACACCTTATTGTTATCAGTCGCTGTGATAAACATCTTGTATGCTCACTGCATTTGATAATATAATCATGTCCCAGGAGTGTTATTTCAAAATTGTATTTGATTTACTGTTTCTGGAGAATAACGCATATATTTACTATTTGCAATTATATTCGCATGAACTCACAGCATATTGCCCTCAAATCAAATTTTTTACAATTGAATGTATAAGCTACTATGTCATGCAAATCACAATGACGTTTTACTGATAAAATGCAATACACATTATTCCGTCATTAATCACTCACCTATCTTTTAAATAAGAACGCACTTTATGCCTTCTACAAATTACTTAAACCTGCCAATGCTTCAGCATTCTACGTCTTGAATTAAAAAATTTACATATAGACTTGCATATATTTAAAAATTGCAATAGGTTTGGTTTACCTTTAGAATTATTTAAACAAGAATTATGAATCCTTAAAGTCGGCTGGGGCGGATCTAGAGGGGGAACAGGGGACACGTGCCCCCAGTACTTTTGCTTCGCAGGGGCTCCAGAATAAAAATTTATATAATGCTATTTTTGGTAGTTCAAATCAAAGTGGTTTTATATATTTGATTATTTTACAATTCATCATTTCAGTATTCAATGATCAGTGGCGTAGGAAGGTGTAAGAGTAGGGGGGGGGG
>CABFPE010000082.1:1849086-1867506 GCA_900660155.1 Hofstenia miamia
GCTATTTATAACTTAAAAATTATCTACACTCAGACTCCCACTAGAAGAACGACATTAATTGATTATTTTTTATGTAATTCAGAAACTATATATGAACCTTTAATCCTCGAATCTTTCAGTGATCATGCACTCTGCATTTATATAAGTACACATCATGCTAAGTTATCTAAATTTAAAACGATTTATGCTAGTGATTTCAAAAAAATATTCAGATGAAATCATGGAAAATTTACTTAAAAATATAGCATTCGACTATATTTTTACTCTATATTCTGGTTCGCACATGTTAAATTACATTGTCGCACAGATCAATCAAGCACTAAACAAAGTAGTACCGCTGAACTCCCGCCGAGTAATAACCAAATCGCGACGATTTAACTTAACCGCAAATGAGAATCAACAAATTAAGAACACAATAAACATAAAGCAGAAACTCTTTAAACTAGCTAAGTCCGACCCGACCGAGATAACTTGGACTAATTACGAAAGATCAAAGAAATAAATTAAAGACCTACGCAGAAAAAATAAATCATTAAAACAACGTCGATTTTTGAAACCTTAAGCTCTTCTAAACAAAAGTGGAAACTTTCAAACCGTTTTATTGGAAAATCGAATGGGCTAAATAGTGACATTTCAGAAATTTATATTGATAATAAAAAATTTACGGATAAAAAAATATTTTAAATCATCTAAATCACACATTTAAAGAATTAGGTAGCTTCAATTTTCTTAAAATTCCTCTATCAAAAGTTAAGCAATCAAATTGTAAATCTACATTTCAATTTAGGTTATCTACCTTAAAAGCATTACAAACTATTGTACGAAACTTAAAAGTAAATAAATCTTCAGGTTCCACTCATTAACCTTACTTTATAATTAAAAAAATTTTTCATGTATTTGGTGACCATTTATCATTTGCATTTAATCAATTTATAGTTGAAAACGAATTTCCGATAATGAAAAAGTCAAATATAACACCTTTGTATAAAAATGGAGATCCCCTTATTGCTAAAAATTATAGAAGAATTTCAATAACGCATAATTTAAGTAAGATATTTGAAAGGTTACTGCACATTCAAACCAATCAATATCTTACATCTGAGGATATTTTATCATCCAAACTATATGGTTTTAGCGCTAAACATAGTACAAGTGATGCAATTATTTCAATTACTGAAAAAATATCCGCTAATAAATCTCAAAATAACTCCACTTGAATAGCCCTTCTAGACTTAAGCAAAGCTTATAATTCAATGAATTATGAAATTTTATCAATTAAACTTAAAAGTTATGGATTTTAACAAAATTCAATTAAATTAATTATGATTTGTTTAAGAAATAGAAAACAGCGTGTATTAATGAATAAAATGAAATCTGATTATATTACAACCGATCGAGGAGTACCCCAAGGCACAGTACTAGGGTCCGTACTATTTGCAATATATGTAAATGACATTATTAAACATGCAAACGATAGTGACATTTATCAATTAGCTGATGACCCGTGTTTCATAAATACAGATAATGATGCATTTAGGGACACAAAAAATTTGCAAAGTGATATTGAAAATCTCTCTAGGCATTTCACATTCAATCCATTAAAAATTAATATTGAAAAAACTCAATTCATTATATTTTCCCCCAATGCTGTAAAAGAAATAACAAACAAAATTTAATTAATTGTAAACAGTGTTCCGATAAAACAAAGTGATCATGTTACATATTTAGGTGTTGATATTGACAAAGATTTAAAATTCGATAAATTTCTCTTAAAAAAGATACATAANTTTTATTTTTTCGAATTTATCTATACTGGTTGCACAGCAGCAGCCAAAAGAAATTGTCAATTTTAGACTTTTGTAAAATTCGATTTTTTAAATATTAGAGTAGACTAACTTTGGATAATTATAACTCAATGAGTTTTTATGCTATCGAAACAGTTTAAATGCCATTAGATGCGCGCTGAATAGCTCTACGATAAATTAACTTTTAATTTTGAATTTCATTAATTTTCCTCATTTTTAGAGCGATAAATGTAATTGATAAAAACATAACTCTTTAATAGAATTTTGTTCAAATTTTTAGTACATTTTGTAGTTCGAACTTTACTTTAAATGAATCCGAAAACTTGGCATTTTCACTGCCAAAGAACATCAATAAAGGTTTTCCAATGAAATAAATACGTCAAATTCATTTTCAAAATGGATATGAAGGTTATAGGGAATTTTTTACAAAATTTATTTTCAAATAGGCTCAATTGTACGCAATTTTTGGAAAACCACAATCATAGTTATTATTGCATGTTATTAATGTTATTGTTTGTTAAATTTGCTGTTTTTTCCAAAAATTTTTTAAAATGTTTGCTAATAATAATTTAGTATTCAGCGGCGCTATTTTTTTTTACGAAAAATATTTAGTGGCACTATAATAGTTCATGTATTCAGCGCCACTATAATAGTCCAAAAATGATATTCAGAGGCGCTATGAAAAGTCCAAGGTATTCAGTGGCGCTATAATAATAATTATTATTAAAATACTGTCACCTAAATATCAAACAATGTTTTGTAGCCTGGTAACTACGCTTAAATATTTGCACAATTGTCACCAGCAACTAGGTTTCTAGACAATGTCATAGCCTGCAATAAACGCACTAATATCTTTTTAATTAATGAGAAAATTAAGTGCAAGTCTTATCAAGACTCATTTGGAATTAACACAACAAGCATGTAGAATAAATTGGACACACAAGTAAGGAGTGCCCCTAATATCAAAATATTCAAGAAACTGTTAAAGGAGAATTTGCTAAACAAACAATTTATATTAGGATCTTCTAAGAGATTAAATGTGTGGCAAGGGATGATTGAGTAAATTATATTTATTTGTTTAATGTTATTATTTTGTGGATTTTATGTTTAATTTGTAAATAAGTTATTCAATTATAACTAATTACTATCATTAGTATTATTATTATTTTTATTTTGCACTAAAACCATATAAATGTATAATAAAAAGGTCAAATATTTTAAGAAAATATCAAAAGCCAATAAGTTAAATTACTAATACATTATTTTAATTATATTATTGTTTCTTTGAAATGCTAAAGATTTCAAGAAGTTCGTAGCATTTTGGAGGGAATCATAGAATCTGCATTAAGACATACTGCATGGATTTGGCATCTAGTGAACATATGATCATCGAAAGAAGTAGTTATAATTTTAAGACGCTTACAGTGGTTTTGGAAGATTTGTTGACATGGTACTGCTAAACAGTAAACGTATAGAAGTCTTGCAGTATATATATTAGGAAGAGCTTTAGCTAATTTTACGATGTCATTTTTACAAAAACTATTGAAACCAATTACAGAAAATTCACGAATGCTTGTACTTTTTACAACATTCCATTCTTTTGATTGATCCAAGTTAAGCTCTCTAATGATAATCTTTACTAAATTTTTGCAAGTGGCAAACACAAGTTCAAGACATTTCCCTCCCTCTGTTTTGTCACATATATAGAACTCTAATTCCACAAGTTTGAATGTCAAGAGAACAAACTTAAAACTCCAAATATGTTCAAAACCGATAAACTTAAACAGCTTGATTAATTCCGTATCATTTCTGACATAATTGCAAAAGTTTTCTTCAATGTTTAAACAACTGAAATTGCGGATTTCAACTGTTTCAAGATGGTGATTGTTAACCAGAAATTTTCCATATACATTGCAGCTGAATAAACTTAAATGCTGCAGATTTGTGTTTCTACGCAACAACATTATCAAGGAATCTTCACCTGAAACATTAATTTAGGAAAGTGCCAGATAAGACAGCTTTTTAAAAGAAATTGATGATAATTCCCTATTAGTCAATTCGCAGTAACTGAAAATTTCGAAATACGAAATATTCTGCAAATTCTTGCACATTT
Organism: Hofstenia miamia; assembly: GCA_900660155.1. NCBI lineage: Eukaryota > Metazoa > Xenacoelomorpha > Acoela > Hofsteniidae > Hofstenia > Hofstenia miamia. The sequence goes on from CABFPE010000082.1 coordinate 1,853,005, forward strand.
GAACAAAACTATCTTCATATAATTTTACATCAATTAATTCCAAACGTGATAACTTTTTCAAATTACCAATAGCCAATAATGATTTGTCCATCTGAGCAACGAGACATCCCATTCCATGTATTTGTAAATACATTAAATCAGGCAAACGTTCAATAACGTATGCGAGTGAAGTATCACTTTCATTGCTGCTAAGTCTGTTAAAGGAGTTGCCTTTAATAAAAATATTTAATGATTGAAGATAAGGAAGATTCGAAATACATTTGATTCCTGTGATGTAATTTTCTCACAATCAATCAATGAAAAACTGATGAGGTTGGGACTATGAGATATGAGCTTTTCGATCATGTCATCAGTAAAATTTTCCTGATTACTTACAGACATATATTTTGTTAAATGCAGATTTTTTGCTGTTAATAACTTCATTAAAAAAACGTCTGTTACAAAATATTCTGTTCTTGGAAAATTAAGGTCCGTCCAAACTTCTCTGCAGTTGCTAATGAAATTCCATTCTTTACATACTTTTGATAGGATTTGAGAAATTGTCCTTAATGAAAAGAAATCAAATATTCTTATCAAAATTTCCACAGGGAAATTAGTTACCAGCATTGTATAATCTAAAAAGAAAAGCAGTGACTTTACATATTTATCTTAACAGAAAAATAAATTGTATTTATCACTCGTACAAATACAATGAGTTGGAAACTTGAAAATGTACTGAAGACAATAATTGTGTACTGAACAATCAGTATGTCATAACTCATGTTTAAAACAAAGTATGAATAATTTACATTGTACATGCATGAAACTGGAATAAATTAAGGATAGCAATCAAATAGTACGAAATTAATTACTGGTTCCAACTCTAGTCTAAGCGTATACAACTAATACAAGTATGTGTCTTAGCCATGCAGCACTGAATCGTTATTGTACGCCGATCAATAATGTCCTAATCAGAATTTCTATAATGAAGAAGACATAACACGTGTAGGTGATTCTATTTTATAATCAGAAACCGTGGACTGAGTTATGTTATAGAGAAATTAGAGTATACTTGGAAATAAAGAATAAATAAAAATTATGAAAATTTGTCTTTGTTAATAACTAGAGATTTGATTTCTACTATACACAGACTTATTCGAATATACAAAAGTTTTCGCATTTCAGTTGTTGTCTAACATAAATTTTTCAATTATTGTCTCTAAATTTCAATCACAATTTCTGTGATACTTCTAAGTAGCATTCGCCAATCTTGTGATTATAATTATAACTTGTGGTATACCTCTCGCGCTTATATCAGTGGCGTACCCAATCAGTGGCGTCAGGTTTCCAAATTTAATTTTGACTGGATAAATCAAAAAATTTTTCGTAAAAATTGAAAAATTTAAAATCGAGGATCGTGAAATGCATTTTTTAGGGTTTATTTTCTCAATATTTTCGCCCCGCTTTAGGGAATAACAATGATGTCCCTCCCGTCAGAAAATCCTGGGTATGCCCCTGGCTTATATACAAGTACAAGTATCTCATTATTTGCAAATTTGTCGATATAGCGAACGTTATACATATGCTGCTTTTAATAAACTTTTACCATCAAAATGAAAAAATAATTGATATCTAAAAAGTTTATGACTATTTACCGATTCCATATCTAGGATCGTTTGCTTCTGTGAGTTACCTATTAAGATTTTTTAACAAACTTATGCTGAAACTACTTATTGTTTTGATATACAAATAAATTAAGAAGTTCAATTGAGATTACTCAATCCTTTTTTATTACGTATTTCTACATTTTTGACCTTGCAAATGCAAAAAATAAGCGATTGTTGACAACAAAATTTATTATAAAATTCAAGTAATACGTGTATTATGAATGGAGAAACTGCTTTTTGGACTAGCTAATGGTTTGAATTAAAAACTACTGTAGAGATATTTGCAATGTACTCCTCAACGAAGTTTTTAATCTCCGAAGTTTACTACAAGTGCATTTAGCATCACAAGATGTTGCAGGACATACCAACAAAAGACGTAACAATTGTTCAACTTGGTTGAAAAATTTCTCATATCTACTGATATTTCAGTTAATTTTCATTTAATTTCCCTTATGCTCTTCAGTGAAATGTTTAGTAAGAACACTTTCAGTTGTAGGGAAAATGACTCCGCATCTAACTCTTCATAATTTTCAAGTCTTCTGTAGATGGCTAAACCCTTGCTAATGTAAACGTCGAATAGAAACTTGAGTTGGTGTTGTACTGCGTCTATAATTTCACAATACACTCTTCTGAAATGCTCCTCAGCATGCTTCGTCTGATATAGCTATCTTTCGCAGGTGAAATATTAATTAAGTAGTTGTTTCTGACTAAGCAATACTATTTCTTCTAAATTTAACGTTTCAATAGTATTTTGAACTTGCTCATATAATTTGTGAAATTCTTCCTCACAACGTGCTTTTGACCACATTTCTTTCAACAGATTAGCACACTCTCTTATCCCAGAAACTGTCTGATTTTCAGCTTAGGTGGTGTTGCTTAATTCATATAGAAGACCAGAAATGATCTTTTCCTCCAAAAGGATGGTATTGTGCAGAACGTAAAGGGACAAGGACAAGTGTTTTGAAGAAAGTCAAGTATGGGTTTGATTGAAACTATGTACCCGATGGGCTATTCAAAAATCATATGGATATTGATGAGGATTGAACAATATACTTTAGATACCAAACATGCTAGGCGGTTTGGGGCATTGTTTTTTCAGTTTCAAGGAAAAGAATTAATTACAAAATATATAGATGACCTGCCACAATAAGCATATACGAAACAAAACTAAATGTATTATAGGATTCAATTTCCCAATCCTAAACCCATATTAGGGCCATATAAATTATACCCGGTGAGATCGCAGGTCTTTCATTGAATGAAGTTGATAGGAGATTTACTTGCAACTATATACATCGAATAGTGGAAATACCTTATGGCGCAGCGCGCATTTGTGATTTTTAATTCATTTAAACAAGAAAATATTTAGTTTACGTTTATGTCAATACGCAATAGCATTTAAATGATCACAAAAAATAAAAATTTTTTCGCGATGATTAAACTGTTGACGCGGAAAATGAAACGTAGTGTTTTAAATAGACGTGCGCACGCTGCGATTAATTAATTGATCAATTCGCAAAGAGGATTGACATTGAAAAAATTAAATGAGAAGCCAACCGCAATACTGAAATATTGGAATGCATTATATAGTATGTATTTGCTTAATGTAATATTTGAAGATGCAAAACATTGTTCATATTCCGTAGCCACAACAAAAAATTGCACACTCATTCGAAAATATTTAAAATACTTCATCATAGTTTATAAATTTACTCGTAAGATGAACGCAAACACCCAGAATCTTTGTTCACACCTTTTCTTTTTCCCATTCAATTGCAATAACAGATTCTGTATCTCAACGAAATCCAATTTAAAACGAGCGATTGAGCAGATTAATAAACACAAGTGCACGCTTGACGGAATTTTGATAAACGATTTATTCGTAACCTATGTAGTTGTTAAATTAAAAATTCATTCCATATTACAGTCGATTACTAAATTAATATACCGTGACGTTTTACACGCGTTTGCAAATAGAAATATGTGCATATATTTTTTTGAAATAAATTTATATAAATGTATAATAGAAAGGTCATATATATTACGAAACATTCAAGCATACAAAATATAAATGAAACAAAAACCAGACAATAAATATTATTACTTTCACACATGACTAAAGCACAATACCATCGAAAACCCCAAAATATTAACTCCGCTCTTTTAAGAAAAATTGATTTTCTCATCAATGCAACATTATGAACATATCAAGTTCCAATCGATGATCAAAATACCCGTTCACTGCGTAAAATAGGCATTCGTGAAAATATCAAAAGCCAATAAGCTAAATTAATAATGCATTATTTTATTTCATTATGTTTCGTTTATATATATATATATATATAATCAATCCATGCTAAATATTTTAAAAAGTTTGTGGCATTTTGGAGGGAAACATAGAAAATGCATTAACACACACTGCATTGATTTTGCATCTAGTGAATCGACGAGAATCGAAAGAAGTAGCTTACAGTGCTTTTTTAAGATTTGTCGACATGACACTGCTAAGCAAAAAAGAATATTAAGATTTTTAACAAACTTTAACAATATTAAGAAGCTCAATTGGAATTATTCAATCATTTTTATTACGCATTTCTACATTTCTGAACTAGAAATGCATAAAATAAGCGATTGTTTACAACTAATTATATTTTACAATGCAAGTAATTGACATACTTTGCAATGGAGAAACGGTCTACATTTGGGTTTGAATTAAAAACTACTGTAGAGATATTTGAAAAGTATTTTAAATAAATTGCGAAATATGGTTGTTCTGCAATTTATATAAATTGTGAGGTAAATAAATTCTTATATAATGCGGATAAGCAAGGATTTTCAATCTCTCTTCTAAGTGTATTGTATATTCCTAACACAGTTTAATACTAGCCCTCCTGCTAGCTGCAGAGATGCGCTTACAACTAATCACTGAATTAAATTAAATCTCAATTGTGAAGAATATTTTGTCATTGATACAAAATCTACAGCGTCATTATTTCAACTGCTGTTAAATTTGTAAATGTAACTACTGACAATATATATGATCTCAATCATTACATAAAATTGTTATAGAAAACTTCACACTAATGTAGATTTAACATAAGGCTGAAATTAATTGTAATATAGGTATTAATGTACTTTATGCAGTTCATGATGTGCGTGAAATATGTGAATATTATGTTATAGATAAAACAATTGAGGTACAAAACATGCTGCAAATTTTAAAAATAAATTTAAAGTTTCACACAAACAGAAGAAACAAGAAGTAAAAATAAATATTACAAGTAGTTCTGAAGAAAAAATCTAGGGTTTTTGTAGAAAATGTTTAGTACCTGTTTTTTCCTTAAAACTTACTCATAAATTTGCAAAATTGTAATTTACTAGAAATTGAAATAAAATTTTTTTCTCCACAATTGCACTTTTGTTATAAAGGAAATTTTTAGATCCCTAGCTAAAAAATGTCTATTGTAGCACCATAAATTTATATGTTTAGCCAGTTTTGTGCTATAGTCTTTAGATAACATTAGTATTGCGGTTAATACCGTCAATACGATCTAAATATATACTGTTAAAACTAGATATTGGGTAGATTATACCTCAGGTATATATATATATATATATATATATATATATATATATAGTACTATTTTGCATATTTAGAATGGGATATTGTTTAGAATAGATATATCTTTAGTAGCAGTAACAATTTGTTTGAAAACAATGTATAAAATAGAACATATGTAAAAGAAAACGAAAAATCTAGGAGAGCAATATACAATGTAGAAATAAGAAAACAGCATTTAGGCCTTAATAGGTATGATGTGTACGGTAGAGAATTTATGTAGTTGAAGTAAGTTGTGAACTGGTTTTTTCTATGAGTGGAAGTAAGTTTCATGAATAATTTCTAAATATGATAGATGCGGCGATATTTAAAAATTATATGCTTATAGTTCGAATTTGAAAATATATAATATACCATTATTTACCAGAAATCCAACATAGTGGTGGGTGTCATTGTCTCATAATGGGGAATTAATAGTAGTCCGAAATGTAAGTTTAAAAGTGCAACTGAAAGAATTTACCCCATGTTAAAGTGGTCTTTTGGAAATAGTTGACAAAGTAGAATCCCGCAAATATTTTATGATTGAAGCATTCAAAGAAGATCGAGTGTGTACTTCAGAATTTTATCAAATGAAGAATTGAGTAAACAATTTGCTGAAAAGAGTCAATTGTACTATGCCAGATATCAGTCCAGCCATATTTCACGCTACTGGTAACTTTATCCTGTATTTTAAAAACTGTTCTGATTTTAATAATAAGGAACAGTAAACAATTTTTTGACAAAGATAAAAACATCTATTGGAAACGCAAGAATAATTGGATTTTAGGACAAGTCCGTTCATCTTAACACCCACTATTTTTAACTATTTAACTATTTCGGCAACTCTAATAGTTAACAAAATATATACAAAACATAGGCGATGATGCACATCATCGTCCAAATTCTTAAAAAATGTTTTCTAAAATTAATAGTTTGCAAAAACTATAAAATGCTTTCAGACAGATGGAGTGTTTTTTATAATTGAAATATAATGGTGCGTAAATATCAATATTCAGAATCTTATTTGATGTTTCATTTTGAATTCATAATGTATCGTAGATTCATTTGACAACTAATAAAATAATATGGATACACAAACTAAGTTAACTATTTTAGACGTATTTGAAAACTGTGTTGTGACTATTTTTATAAACTATTTTTACGGGTCCTAGCGATAGAGATAAATAAATTCGCCTTAATGCGCAGTTTAAGATTTTATTTTAGATTATTAAAGTAAATATGAATTGATAGGAATAACAGGTTTTCAATTTGAACTGAACTATAAAAAATTAGTTCAGTTCAGTACAATAAATATGAATAATAGCATGCCTACTTCTAACATGTTTTCAAAACAATCCATTTTACATTTCATGTCAAACATACCACCTATCATCAAATCATTTTACTCGCTGAATCACATGTTTGTACATGTTAGAAATATGCATGTATTATATACACTATTAGATGTTATTTGAAAATGTTGTTACCAGTTATGGCATTGCAATCCATTCACTTGTTTTTTAAAGTTTGCTTGCTTTTCGTTTAGTAGTACTTTTGTTTCGGTGGGTCTAAAATACGAAAGGAAAATTTGTAAACAATAATACGACATGTTAGAAATAAGCATGTTATTAATTAACTCGAACTGAACTATAAACTAGCTACTATCATATTTAAGAGTTAGTGTTATTTCAGTTATGTTTAATTTTAACTACTGTAATAAAATACGTAAAAGCGAGTTATTCGTATTGTGTTTTTCAAAAAATACTTTTAGCTACCTTTTGCTAAATTAAGAATACGAATGTGAGAAATTTTGTAATCACCCGATTTTTTAAGTATTTATTAATTTAATGTATTTTTCTGCATTTCTTCTTGCGATTTCGTTGTATTTTTCATCGTATTTCTAGATTTCAACTTCCTTTCTTGAATTACTAAAATACGAAACTGCATATGGTATACATAATATATGATTCCCAACAGTAAAGTATGTCACGCCTTTAACAGGCTTTGTACTAATATGTGTAAGTAATTTAGGGGACTCGAAAGGATTTGAACCCGTATTTAACCATGCAAAATGTTAGTGTTCCACATAACACGAATCCGTAAATAAAATTTAAACTTATTCCTGATTTTTTTACTAAATCTAAAAGGAAACTAATTAAACTATCTACAACAGTTTAACAAAATTTATTGAAAACGTATTATCATAACATAAGAAAGGAGAAATTAATAACGACTTTTTCGTTGATGTGGTTATTTTTCTCGATTGGTTGGGAATATAGTTTTTAACTTTTAGAAGTGGAAATTTTTTTTAAGTCGTGCCTTAGCATAGCCTCCAAACGCACTTGCTTTTCGTCTTCACTCATTTTTAAAAAGTTATGAAAACTAGGAGGTGAAATAGCATCAACAAACTTGTATTCTCCACGGCCAAGAATTGTCCGCCCTACATCAACTCATTGGCGTCTAACATATTCGTATAGGTTTTCAATGAGCTCGACTGTTGTATCGCGTTTCCAATTAATGGCCTGCTTAATTGCATGATTGATGGACTCACAATTATTTGTCCAGTTAATCCTACTGCATTTAACATTAGAATTTAGTGGGAAACAGATGGAAGAGTTAAAGTATTTCACAAAGCGACGATTAATACCACAATATTTTTTTAAAAATAAAGCGCAATGACGGTTAAAATCAATAATGTTCCCACATGCTGACAAGCCATTTGGTCCAAACACTTCATTTAACAATTCTTTGCGAAGGGAATTACAAGAACCTATCTGATTCTGGAAATAGTAGTGTGCAGTACACTGTTTTTGAATCAGGAAATGCATTTCTGATAACCATCAGATCCAATGACTAAATTTTTACAATTATTAATTCCAAGATCTTCTCGAATTTTCCAGAAAAATTTTCCAAATATTTCAGCTGTTGATGTACCATGCAAAAGAATCGGCCCCATAAAAATAGGGTTTTCTCCAGATTTACAACGAATAAGGAATTTCTGTTTGTACGAGAATATCGTAACATACAGATCTCCTAAATTGAACGTTTTGTAAATAGCTAAGACTGACACATCATCATCAGATGAAGCGCATTGCTGTGCTATGTCCCTCATTTGAAATTCTGTATACAGAATTATTGAAGGAACATTGCCTTTTGAAATAACTAATTCTTGGACAAACGGGTGAGATAAGACCATATTTTCGACAGATGCAATATTTTCTGAAAAGTTTTTAGATGTACAGGAAATATTACTCTTTACAGCAGATTTGATATTATATATTTGCTTGAGGTTTCTTGGTTGTTCATTGAAATCCGCAGATTCACCAAGACGTCTATAAATAGAACTTGAATTTTCTGTAGTCACCGCATTCTTAATAGTGTCTATTACTGTTGGTTGAACGCGAATGTAATTTTGTACAGTGTTTCCCTTTGAATTAGCGTGGGAGGTATGTCCGGGAAAATTTCCAATGTATTCCACAACCATTGCATCAGATATGATCTTATCACATGCTATGCGAGATACACGTCTTCGGTATTTGGGGCTAGCCTTGAGCTTTGAATAGGTCATTGCAATTTTTACAATCTTGGAAGATTCTGGCTGAGGTTTGATTTCCACAAGATGCCTCTTATTAGACAATCTCATTTCACTGTAATATAAGCCGCCTTTTTTCGGATATATTGAAGCTTACAATTTTTAATAATATAGAACAAGGTTGGAGATCCCGTCACAGGATTTCGGACGGTCAACATTTGGGTTCTTCACAAAGAAACAATACATTTTCCTTTACACCGTTGGGTATTTGAGGAAGTAAATCTGTGCTTCTACAGTCTAACATCAGTGAAAACAACTGTTGACAAGAGAAAAATTGTTTTTAGGAAGTGGAATATTATTCGCCAAGTTTGATTCAGAAGCTGTCATTGTTTCTTCTTCACAAGAATATCCATATGGTATTGTATCAGAACTGGGGTTTGAATCGGATAAATAAAGTCTGTAACTCAACATGTTACTTTGAATATAATTGAAAGCTTGATTGCTATTTGACGGCAAGACACCTCCATCAAAATATATACAAACCGACGAAATAACCCAAACTCCACAACTATGGGAATCCATTTGACGGCCAATGTCAAGATAATGAATAGTTAGTTGCTGCTCAGAATAAATATTAGATATACGCTTGGCCACTAACGCATCAAATGATCCAAGAGAATCCAAGCATAGTAGTTTTTTACTATCAAAATCAATAATAGCACACGTAAAATGGCAATTTCCACATAATGGGATTATAATATAGCTATGAATTGATGCAATAAATTTCTTGGAAGCTTTGAGTAAGTATGGCTCATAAAGTGGGGTATTATTATTAAAATCTGTATAAAGACATGACATTGAGACACTCTTTTCGGGAAGCAAAGAAACTTTCTAATAGAAAATCTAACGTGGAAGTTCTCATGTGTGTCCTTTGTTTTTCGCATTTGTATAGATCTGTCTTTACAATGCTAATTAAATCCTCTCCAATGTCGCCTGTTTCTTCTTCAGAACTGATAGTAATCATAACTAAAAAATATTAAAAATAAAATGAAATCGCAAAAATAAATATAAAAAACAATTAAAAATGCATTAAATTATATTATAAATTTTAAATATTTGAAAAAATCATCGTAATGACCAAAAAATTAGCTCCCTTTCGTATTTTAGTAATTTAGCGAAAGGGAGATGAACTGTAGAATAACTATGAAAAATACAATAAATTTAATAGAAACTGAAAGCAAATGCATAATGAATAAATTTTAAGGAACTAAAATTGTTAATATTAAATATAAATTATAAATAACTTGATATTTGAATAGCTTTAGTAATTTCTAGTCAAAATTGAGATCTAAAAGATCTCCAGGAGCTACGTGTCGCCCTGTACTTTGAGAAAGCACTCCCAAATTGTCGCCTTACTTATGCAATTATTTTCATAGCAAAAGTAATAAAGATAAATACGGAGGTAAAACAAGAACTGAAGCTAGATAAACTCTATTGAACTTTTCTCAACATGGTTTCTCAATTTATACAATTCAAGTTATTACCTGTCTTTGTTTACAATCAAAACTAATCACAAGATAGTCATGTCATCCATTTCCCTCACAATTAAATTTGAGCAATATAATTAGCACCATTCAAGGGGACATTAAACAGCTTTCGTAAAACTAGACTAGAAATAAATCATTACCTCATACTGATGTCATTACAATGAAGATTGTAAATAATAATCATGAAAAATCCCCGAGTGACTCTACACTTGGGTTAAGGTATTGGAGGCATTAAGAGGCAGATTTTTGAAATAATCAAAATTCCACAGAAATTTGCTTTCAATGAAAACTTTCTTCTTGGCTCTTATAACCAATGTGCTGCGTTCAGAGTTAGAGAGGATTGTGATCTGTAAAATTGATTGGCAATGAGTACGGTTTACACTTGCCTGAGTGCTGTATTATGAGATTGTCAATGATTGGAGTCTGCATAGCGTTTGAGATGACTTCGTTAGTACCACTTGTTCATAGTGCTCTAGTAATACGAACGGCCATATGTCTTTGCAGTGAAATCAGCTTCTTCTGAACGTACTTGATTTTCAATCTATGTCCCCAAATAACTAAGGCATACACGACTTTTGGAATGATGACCGCATTGTACATAATTATCAGACTAGAAAAAGATGCACCATATCTCGAGTTTGATATGCTAGAAAGTCTTCCAATATACTGATTACATACAGATAAGATATTTATCAGGTGTTCATTAAAATTGAGTTTGCGATCAAAAGTTAAGCCCAAGGTTTTAACATTGTCAGTCAAAATTTTACCTTGAGGAGTTTCAATAAATGTCGCATCATTGCAATGATTAAATTTTCCAATAAACATCGCGTGTGTTTCAAACCATTATCAGTAGACTATATCTCCAACAAATGACAGATTTGCAATGCTGACAAAAGAGTAAGATCAGGATAGTCTGTCTGTATTATAGCATTAATATCATCGGCATAGGCAGGACATTGCCATATTTTTGAAAGACTAATTAAAACAAGATCGATACATACCTTCCATAGAGGGACTCAGGCATCCCCTTGAGCAGTGCCACAATTAGGATTGAGTGTAATATTTCGAAATTGTTTTCAAATTACCGATCTAGGAGATAAAAACCTCCTAACAATTGAGAAAAAATATGCTTGAACATTATGTGATAGAAGAGTTTCAATAATTCTCTTTTCTGGGGCTCGGTCAAAAGCTGCAGTAAAGCACTTCTTTTAGAAGTCTTGGAAAGCATCCTTGAGCAAGGCATACATTAATAGCTTAATGAAAGCTTCTACACAGTTTAAAGGCAAGTGTTTAAGATGTTCTACTCTTTCCTTGGATGTTTTGATCAGATGGACTAAAAAACGAATGCATAAGATCTTCATACATTTCAGAAAAAGAGCCATACATATCTCCTTTACGATTGCAATAGTTAGCAAAGTTAATTTTCATAGTCTGGTTGACAAAAGCAACCCTATGTAGGAATTTCCATGGTGAGGGTTGATGCTCACGACCGTCATTCCAGTAATCCGATTTTGCTACACGAATTTTCTTTGGCAATAGCCACTTTAGGTGTTTATATAGGAACAACTTAGCTGGATCATTAGTGGATTTGTAAAGAAGATAGGTAGTGTTCCGTTTATTAACTATATCCGATAGCTCCTGTGTCCACCAAGCGTGATTCTTGACGTGCCTATTTACCTTTATTCTAGGTGTCAATTGCTGAAAAGCTATATTGATCTTGAAGGTGATATCTTTGATCAATGGATTAATTTCATCAGGAAGATAGAAAAAACACCTGAACATGATTTGCATAAATTTAGGGAAATCACATTTCTTCCATAATAGGTCATCAGTTGTGCTGCTTATATGATTCCCTGAGAGTTTTATTCGTATCGTGCGGTGCCAAGCAAAACCATTGTCAACCTCTAAGTAATAATTTTGAATTTTCTGAATAGTGTCACTGCAGACGGCGGTTATATCTATAAAGCTTGACCCTTCCATCGAATTAATGAAGGTTGGACCATTGCATGCCTCATTAAGAATATGAAATTTGTTCTGATGTAAATTTAGACTTAAGGATTCTTCTTTACTGTCTGTTCGCTTATCTCCCCACTCACAATTATGACTGTTAAAATCACCACATATTATACCATTCCTTGGTAATAGTGATTAAAAGAATCTAAAGAACAATATGTGGGTTGAATATAAGCCGAGCAAATATTAATGTTTGAAGAATGACCCGCAATTGATATAGTGACTACATTTTGATGAAGTTTCTGTTTTCACGTAATTCACTATAGAATTAGGTACAACTACTGCTGTTACTCCATCAGCGGCATGAAATGCTGTAAAATACTGAGTTTGAAACACACAGTTTGTCAATGATGGAGGTTCTTGTAAGCAAAAAATAGAGTCAGATGTGGAATCTTTGATAAGCTTGAATACTATGTTTTGACTTTTTCCAACATTTTCCTATGTAATACTAATCATCTTGGCGTATGGATGTAGGTTTCTTAGTATACTTGTAAGTATGACAACGATTCACTTCGTCCTGAACAAAAGTTTTTCAGTAATTGCCACGAAAATCGGTTTCATTGATTTGCGATATGATCTTTTTCTTCAGTATTGGACAGCGTGATGCGACCCAGCATCGTTTTCGTGTAAGCGAGATCGCAAACAATTAGCATATTTAGTAGGTTTATTACAAACTCCTTTGAGCGAATGATTGACCCGCAGTTTTTACATGTTGGATGAGCATTAGTTTCTTTATGCGTACATTTGGTTTTTCCATTACCGTATCCTAGACATTGCATACACCTGCGAGGCTTCACTTCGACATAAATCCTTGATTTCCAGCCCTTATGTTAGCTTCATTTGATTTGTTGATAGCCTTTCAAACCCCTGGGGAGATATTGTAACAGAACAAAGCTTGGACTTCGGAAAAGCATAGAAGTGTGCTATATCTTTATCACAGTAAAAAATTTGTGAATTATCCTCAGTAAGACTTTGTCCAACACCTTGCTTTTCCTCGTCTGAGAAGTCACGGGGAAGATTAAATGAGATACATGGCAACAGCTTACTAATTATCCTAACATCAGGATCGATTTCCTTCAAGGCATGTAATACATCATCGCTTTTATCGATACTTGTAATAAATACTGTCTTCTTTTCATGCTTAATAATTTTCGATGCCATGATAACATGTCTTTTATCGTCATTATTTTGAATATCACTGAACTTATGATTCATAACAATCTTGACATCAGGGTGTGTTTTGGGAGCAACAAGCTAGCTGTACAGCGGTATAGGTTTGGGCATCAACTGATGCCTGAAGCTGCTCTATCTTCCTACGTACAAAACCTTGGTTAACACATTCGTCACTCTTGTAAATAATATTGGGCATTTGTAACTTCATAATTGAAACTCCAGATATTAGACATTCTGCGTGTATCCAACTTTCGCAGTCATCACAACGCAGTCCATGCTCAACTTCTTTCGTACATGCGCTACAAGGGTAATATGGATTTGCCTTCTTATAGTCCTTTCTGTGAACAGTTTTTTTATGGCCGCAACCATGCGAGAATAAAAAAACTAATTGATCTGTGTAATAACAACAATGTAAATAGGGAAGAACTTAATAAATTTTCGCCACAATTTCCTTTTGAGCCAAAATTGACAAAATTTTAATACCAACTACGAAACACAATTCCGGAAAAAAGGTAAAATTCTTTTTTAAAAATTATTCCCGATAGTGCTCTACTTTAGCGACACGACATAAGCAAAGAAAATAGTCGATTTCTCGTTTTGAATCAATTTGCACTTAATGGGTTCTTGCACTACATGTTCAATATAAGTATGAAAATATATAATTTCATACGTTATACTGACTGCTTATAAATTTATTTGAATTTTCATTAATAATGCATATCGACAGGCGCATGGTAACTGCACCCAGCTGATACTGTACATCCGCACTGTACAAAAAATTTTTATAACAATATGTGTAATATTTATGCATTAACAATTTATGCAACGATGGCACGATACCTATAAATTCGGTTTTACTAATCAATAAACAAACGTAGAAATTAATACAAATCGCTAGAACAAATTCTCTGAAAATGCAAAGGGGTTGCAAAATATAAAAGTTCCAATTTATTTAATAATGTAAGGTAAGAACGACTTAATTTAATTTAAAAT
>CABFPE010000082.1:1900221-1916513 GCA_900660155.1 Hofstenia miamia
AAATGAATCCGAAAACTTGGCATTTTCACTGCCAAAAACATCAATAAAGGTTTTCCAATGAAATAAATACGTCAAATTCATTTTCAAAATGGATATGAAGGTTATAGGGAATTTTTTACAAAATTTATTTTCAAATAGGCTCAATTGTACGCAATTTTTGGAAAACCACAGTCATAGTTATTATTGCATGTTATTAATGTTATTGTTTGTTAAATTTGCTGTTTTTTCCAAAAATTTTTTAAAATGTTTGCTAATAATAATTTAGTATTCAGCGGCGCTATTTTTTTTTACGAAAAATATTTAGTGGCACTATAATAGTTCATGTATTCAGCGCCACTATAATAGTCCAAAAATGATATTCAGAGGCGCTATGAAAAGTCCAAGGTATTCAGTGGCGCTATAATAATAATTATTATTAAAATACTGTCACCTAAATATCAAACAATGTTTTGTAGCCTGGTAACTACGCTTAAATATTTGCACAATTGTCACCAGCAACTAGGTTTCTAGACAATGTCATAGCCTGCAATAAACGCACTAATATCTTTTTAATTAATGAGAAAATTAAGTGCAAGTCTTATCAAGACTCATTTGGAATTAGCACAACAAGCATGTAGAATAAATTGGACACACAAGTAAGGAGTGCCCCTAATATCAAAATATTCAAGAAACTGTTAAAGGAGAATTTGCTAAACAAACAATTTATATTAGGATCTTCTAAGAGATTAAATGTGTGGCAAGGGATGATTGAGTAAATTATATTTATTTGTTTAATGTTATTATTTTGTGGATTTTATGTTTAATTTGTAAATAAGTTATTCAATTATAACTAATTACTATCATTAGTATTATTATTATTTTTATTTTGCACTAAAACCATATAAATGTATAATAAAAAGATCAAATATTTTAAGAAAATATCAAAAGCCAATAAGTTAAATTAATAATATATTATTTTAATTATATTATTGTTTCTTTGAAATGCTAAAGATTTCAAGAAGTTCGTAGCATTTTGGAGGGAATCATAGAATCTGCATTAAGACATACTGCATGGATTTGGCATCTAGTGAACATATGATCATCGAAAGAAGTAGTTATAATTTTAAGACGCTTACAGTGGTTTTGGAAGATTTGTTGACATGGTACTGCTAAACAATAAACGTATAGAAGTCTTGCGGTATATATATTAGGAAGAGCTTTAGCTAATTTTACGATGTCATTTTTACAAAAACTATTGAAACCAATTACAGAAAATTCACGAATGCTTGTACTTTTTACAACATTCCATTCTTTTGATTGATCCAAGTTAAGCTCTCTAATGATAATCTTTACTAAATTTTTGCAAGTGGCAAACACAAGTTCAAGACATTTCCCTCCCTCTGTTTTGTCACATATATAGAACTCTAATTCCACAAGTTTGAATGTCAAGAGAACAAACTTAAAACTCCAAATATGTTCAAAACCGATAAACTTAAACAGCTTGATTAATTCCGTATCATTTCTGACATAATTGCAAAAGTTTTCTTCAATGTTTAAACAACTGAAATTGCGGATTTCAACTGTTTCAAGATGGTGATTGTTAACCAGAAATTTTCCATATACATTGCAGCTGAATAAACTTAAATGCTGCAGATTTGTGTTTCTACGCAACAACATTATCAAGGAATCTTCACCTGAAATACCAATACAGGAAAGTGCTAGATAAGACAGCTTTTTAAAAGAAATTGATGATAATTCCCTATTAGTCAATTCGCAGGAACTGAAAATTTCGAAATACGAAATATTCTGCAAATTCTTGCACATTTGAACAAAACTATCTTCATATAATTTTACATCAATTAATTCCAAACGTGATAACTTTTTCAAATGACCAATGGCCAATAATGATTTGTCCATCTGAGCAACGAGACATCCCAATCCACGTATACGTAAATACGTTAGTTCAGGCAAACGTTCAATAACGTATGCGAGTGAAGTATCGCTTTCATTGCTGCTAAGTCTGTTAAAGGAGTTGCCTTTAATAAAAATATTTAATGACTGAAGATAAGGAAGATTCGAAATACATTTGATTCCTGTGATGTAATTTTCTCACAATCAATCAATGAAAAACTGATGAGGTTGGGACTATGAGATATGAGCTTTTCGATCATGTCATCAGTAAAATTTTCCTGATTACTTACAGACATATATTTTGTTAAATGCAGATTTTTTGCTGTTAATAACTTCATTAAAAAAACTTCTGTTACAAAATATTCTGTTCTTGGAAAATTAAGGTCCATCCAAATTTCTCTGCAGTTGCTAATGAAATTCCATTCTTTACATACTTTTGATAGGATTTGAGAAATTGTCCTTAATGAAAAGAAATCAAATATTCTTATCAAAATTTCCACAGGGAAATTAGTTACCAGCATTGTATAATCTAAAAAGAGAAGCGGTGACTTTACATATTTATCTTAACAGAAAAATAAATTGTATTTATCACCTGTGCGAAAGTAGCGGTTGGTCAAGCAAGTCTCTGGCAGTGAACAGCTTATCAAAACATAATTTCGCCACCGGCTATTATGAATAATATATATGTTGAAAATTTACCTTAGATATTCATTGAATGAATGAAATGAGTTGGAAACTTGAAAACACAAAATCCATCTTATGTCATGGTTGAAACAAGATTTGATAGATGCTATGGGCTGATGGAGCAGCAATATTTAAGTATGAAAACATAGCGGAAAGTAGATTAAGAAATTCGATAAAGGAAAAGAATTAGCATAATAAGTTATAGATAAGGCTGCTGATAGAAAACCACAAGATTGAGATTTACCGTTTATAACTATTGCTCAAACAGTGATTTAAATTTCAAATGGTAATTCTAGTTGCTTTAGATAGAATATTAACTAGAGATTTGATTTCTACTATACACAGACTTATTCGAATATACAAAAGTTTTCGCATTTCAGTTGTTGTCTAACATAAATTTTTCAATTATTGTCTCTAAATTTCAATCACAATTTCTGTGATACTTCTAAGTAGCATTCGCCAATCTTGTGATTATAATTATAACTTGTGGTATACCTCTCGCGCTTATATCAGTGGCGTACCCAATCAGTGGCGTCAGGTTTCCAAATTTAATTTTGACTGGATAAATCAAAAAATTTTTCGTAAAAATTGAAAAATTTAAAATCGAGGATCGTGAAATGCATTTTTTAGGGTTTATTTTCTCAATATTTTCGCCCCGCTTTAGGGAATAACAATGATGTCCCTCCCGTCAGAAAATCCTGGGTATGCCCCTGGCTTATATACAAGTACAAGTATCTCATTATTTGCAAATTTGTCGATATAGCGAACGTTATACATATGCTGCTTTTAATAAACTTTTACCATCAAAATGAAAAAATAATTGATATCTAAAAAGTTTATGACTATTTACCGATTCCATATCTAGGATCGTTTGCTTCTGTGAGTTACCTATTAAGATTTTTTAACAAACTTATGCTGAAACTACTTATTGTTTTGATATACAAATAAATTAAGAAGTTCAATTGAGATTACTCAATCCTTTTTTATTACGTATTTCTACATTTTTGACCTTGCAAATGCAAAAAATAAGCGATTGTTGACAACAAAATTTATTATAAAATTCAAGTAATACGTGTATTATGAATGGAGAAACTGCTTTTTGGACTAGCTAATGGTTTGAATTAAAAACTACTGTAGAGATATTTGCAATGTACTCCTCAACGAAGTTTTTAATCTCCGAAGTTTACTACAAGTGCATTTAGCATCACAAGATGTTGCAGGACATACCAACAAAAGACGTAACAATTGTTCAACTTGGTTGAAAAATTTCTCATATCTACTGATATTTCAGTTAATTTTCATTTAATTTCCCTTATGCTCTTCAGTGAAATGTTTAGTAAGAACACTTTCAGTTGTAGGGAAAATGACTCCGCATCTAACTCTTCATAATTTTCAAGTCTTCTGTAGATGGCTAAACCCTTGCTAATGTAAACGTCGAATAGAAACTTGAGTTGGTGTTGTACTGCGTCTATAATTTCACAATACACTCTTCTGAAATGCTCCTCAGCATGCTTCGTCTGATATAGCTATCTTTCGCAGGTGAAATATTAATTAAGTAGTTGTTTCTGACTAAGCAATACTATTTCTTCTAAATTTAACGTTTCAATAGTATTTTGAACTTGCTCATATAATTTGTGAAATTCTTCCTCACAACGTGCTTTTGACCACATTTCTTTCAACAGATTAGCACACTCTCTTATCCCAGAAACTGTCTGATTTTCAGCTTAGGTGGTGTTGCTTAATTCATATAGAAGACCAGAAATGATCTTTTCCTCCAAAAGGATGGTATTGTGCAGAACGTAAAGGGACAAGGACAAGTGTTTTGAAGAAAGTCAAGTATGGGTTTGATTGAAACTATGTACCCGATGGGCTATTCAAAAATCATATGGATATTGATGAGGATTGAACAATATACTTTAGATACCAAACATGCTAGGCGGTTTGGGGCATTGTTTTTTCAGTTTCAAGGAAAAGAATTAATTACAAAATATATAGATGACCTGCCACAATAAGCATATACGAAACAAAACTAAATGTATTATAGGATTCAATTTCCCAATCCTAAACCCATATTAGGGCCATATAAATTATACCCGGTGAGATCGCAGGTCTTTCATTGAATGAAGTTGATAGGAGATTTACTTGCAACTATATACATCGAATAGTGGAAATACCTTATGGCGCAGCGCGCATTTGTGATTTTTAATTCATTTAAACAAGAAAATATTTAGTTTACGTTTATGTCAATACGCAATAGCATTTAAATGATCACAAAAAATAAAAATTTTTTCGCGATGATTAAACTGTTGACGCGGAAAATGAAACGTAGTGTTTTAAATAGACGTGCGCACGCTGCGATTAATTAATTGATCAATTCGCAAAGAGGATTGACATTGAAAAAATTAAATGAGAAGCCAACCGCAATACTGAAATATTGGAATGCATTATATAGTATGTATTTGCTTAATGTAATATTTGAAGATGCAAAACATTGTTCATATTCCGTAGCCACAACAAAAAATTGCACACTCATTCGAAAATATTTAAAATACTTCATCATAGTTTATAAATTTACTCGTAAGATGAACGCAAACACCCAGAATCTTTGTTCACACCTTTTCTTTTTCCCATTCAATTGCAATAACAGATTCTGTATCTCAACGAAATCCAATTTAAAACGAGCGATTGAGCAGATTAATAAACACAAGTGCACGCTTGACGGAATTTTGATAAACGATTTATTCGTAACCTATGTAGTTGTTAAATTAAAAATTCATTCCATATTACAGTCGATTACTAAATTAATATACCGTGACGTTTTACACGCGTTTGCAAATAGAAATATGTGCATATATTTTTTTGAAATAAATTTATATAAATGTATAATAGAAAGGTCATATATATTACGAAACATTCAAGCATACAAAATATAAATGAAACAAAAACCAGACAATAAATATTATTACTTTCACACATGACTAAAGCACAATACCATCGAAAACCCCAAAATATTAACTCCGCTCTTTTAAGAAAAATTGATTTTCTCATCAATGCAACATTATGAACATATCAAGTTCCAATCGATGATCAAAATACCCGTTCACTGCGTAAAATAGGCATTCGTGAAAATATCAAAAGCCAATAAGCTAAATTAATAATGCATTATTTTATTTCATTATGTTTCGTTTATATATATATATATATATAATCAATCCATGCTAAATATTTTAAAAAGTTTGTGGCATTTTGGAGGGAAACATAGAAAATGCATTAACACACACTGCATTGATTTTGCATCTAGTGAATCGACGAGAATCGAAAGAAGTAGCTTACAGTGCTTTTTTAAGATTTGTCGACATGACACTGCTAAGCAAAAAAGAATATTAAGATTTTTAACAAACTTTAACAATATTAAGAAGCTCAATTGGAATTATTCAATCATTTTTATTACGCATTTCTACATTTCTGAACTAGAAATGCATAAAATAAGCGATTGTTTACAACTAATTATATTTTACAATGCAAGTAATTGACATACTTTGCAATGGAGAAACGGTCTACATTTGGGTTTGAATTAAAAACTACTGTAGAGATATTTGAAAAGTATTTTAAATAAATTGCGAAATATGGTTGTTCTGCAATTTATATAAATTGTGAGGTAAATAAATTCTTATATAATGCGGATAAGCAAGGATTTTCAATCTCTCTTCTAAGTGTATTGTATATTCCTAACACAGTTTAATACTAGCCCTCCTGCTAGCTGCAGAGATGCGCTTACAACTAATCACTGAATTAAATTAAATCTCAATTGTGAAGAATATTTTGTCATTGATACAAAATCTACAGCGTCATTATTTCAACTGCTGTTAAATTTGTAAATGTAACTACTGACAATATATATGATCTCAATCATTACATAAAATTGTTATAGAAAACTTCACACTAATGTAGATTTAACATAAGGCTGAAATTAATTGTAATATAGGTATTAATGTACTTTATGCAGTTCATGATGTGCGTGAAATATGTGAATATTATGTTATAGATAAAACAATTGAGGTACAAAACATGCTGCAAATTTTAAAAATAAATTTAAAGTTTCACACAAACAGAAGAAACAAGAAGTAAAAATAAATATTACAAGTAGTTCTGAAGAAAAAATCTAGGGTTTTTGTAGAAAATGTTTAGTACCTGTTTTTTCCTTAAAACTTACTCATAAATTTGCAAAATTGTAATTTACTAGAAATTGAAATAAAATTTTTTTCTCCACAATTGCACTTTTGTTATAAAGGAAATTTTTAGATCCCTAGCTAAAAAATGTCTATTGTAGCACCATAAATTTATATGTTTAGCCAGTTTTGTGCTATAGTCTTTAGATAACATTAGTATTGCGGTTAATACCGTCAATACGATCTAAATATATACTGTTAAAACTAGATATTGGGTAGATTATACCTCAGGTATATATATATATATATATATATATATATATATATATAGTACTATTTTGCATATTTAGAATGGGATATTGTTTAGAATAGATATATCTTTAGTAGCAGTAACAATTTGTTTGAAAACAATGTATAAAATAGAACATATGTAAAAGAAAACGAAAAATCTAGGAGAGCAATATACAATGTAGAAATAAGAAAACAGCATTTAGGCCTTAATAGGTATGATGTGTACGGTAGAGAATTTATGTAGTTGAAGTAAGTTGTGAACTGGTTTTTTCTATGAGTGGAAGTAAGTTTCATGAATAATTTCTAAATATGATAGATGCGGCGATATTTAAAAATTATATGCTTATAGTTCGAATTTGAAAATATATAATATACCATTATTTACCAGAAATCCAACATAGTGGTGGGTGTCATTGTCTCATAATGGGGAATTAATAGTAGTCCGAAATGTAAGTTTAAAAGTGCAACTGAAAGAATTTACCCCATGTTAAAGTGGTCTTTTGGAAATAGTTGACAAAGTAGAATCCCGCAAATATTTTATGATTGAAGCATTCAAAGAAGATCGAGTGTGTACTTCAGAATTTTATCAAATGAAGAATTGAGTAAACAATTTGCTGAAAAGAGTCAATTGTACTATGCCAGATATCAGTCCAGCCATATTTCACGCTACTGGTAACTTTATCCTGTATTTTAAAAACTGTTCTGATTTTAATAATAAGGAACAGTAAACAATTTTTTGACAAAGATAAAAACATCTATTGGAAACGCAAGAATAATTGGATTTTAGGACAAGTCCGTTCATCTTAACACCCACTATTTTTAACTATTTAACTATTTCGGCAACTCTAATAGTTAACAAAATATATACAAAACATAGGCGATGATGCACATCATCGTCCAAATTCTTAAAAAATGTTTTCTAAAATTAATAGTTTGCAAAAACTATAAAATGCTTTCAGACAGATGGAGTGTTTTTTATAATTGAAATATAATGGTGCGTAAATATCAATATTCAGAATCTTATTTGATGTTTCATTTTGAATTCATAATGTATCGTAGATTCATTTGACAACTAATAAAATAATATGGATACACAAACTAAGTTAACTATTTTAGACGTATTTGAAAACTGTGTTGTGACTATTTTTATAAACTATTTTTACGGGTCCTAGCGATAGAGATAAATAAATTCGCCTTAATGCGCAGTTTAAGATTTTATTTTAGATTATTAAAGTAAATATGAATTGATAGGAATAACAGGTTTTCAATTTGAACTGAACTATAAAAAATTAGTTCAGTTCAGTACAATAAATATGAATAATAGCATGCCTACTTCTAACATGTTTTCAAAACAATCCATTTTACATTTCATGTCAAACATACCACCTATCATCAAATCATTTTACTCGCTGAATCACATGTTTGTACATGTTAGAAATATGCATGTATTATATACACTATTAGATGTTATTTGAAAATGTTGTTACCAGTTATGGCATTGCAATCCATTCACTTGTTTTTTAAAGTTTGCTTGCTTTTCGTTTAGTAGTACTTTTGTTTCGGTGGGTCTAAAATACGAAAGGAAAATTTGTAAACAATAATACGACATGTTAGAAATAAGCATGTTATTAATTAACTCGAACTGAACTATAAACTAGCTACTATCATATTTAAGAGTTAGTGTTATTTCAGTTATGTTTAATTTTAACTACTGTAATAAAATACGTAAAAGCGAGTTATTCGTATTGTGTTTTTCAAAAAATACTTTTAGCTACCTTTTGCTAAATTAAGAATACGAATGTGAGAAATTTTGTAATCACCCGATTTTTTAAGTATTTATTAATTTAATGTATTTTTCTGCATTTCTTCTTGCGATTTCGTTGTATTTTTCATCGTATTTCTAGATTTCAACTTCCTTTCTTGAATTACTAAAATACGAAACTGCATATGGTATACATAATATATGATTCCCAACAGTAAAGTATGTCACGCCTTTAACAGGCTTTGTACTAATATGTGTAAGTAATTTAGGGGACTCGAAAGGATTTGAACCCGTATTTAACCATGCAAAATGTTAGTGTTCCACATAACACGAATCCGTAAATAAAATTTAAACTTATTCCTGATTTTTTTACTAAATCTAAAAGGAAACTAATTAAACTATCTACAACAGTTTAACAAAATTTATTGAAAACGTATTATCATAACATAAGAAAGGAGAAATTAATAACGACTTTTTCGTTGATGTGGTTATTTTTCTCGATTGGTTGGGAATATAGTTTTTAACTTTTAGAAGTGGAAATTTTTTTTAAGTCGTGCCTTAGCATAGCCTCCAAACGCACTTGCTTTTCGTCTTCACTCATTTTTAAAAAGTTATGAAAACTAGGAGGTGAAATAGCATCAACAAACTTGTATTCTCCACGGCCAAGAATTGTCCGCCCTACATCAACTCATTGGCGTCTAACATATTCGTATAGGTTTTCAATGAGCTCGACTGTTGTATCGCGTTTCCAATTAATGGCCTGCTTAATTGCATGATTGATGGACTCACAATTATTTGTCCAGTTAATCCTACTGCATTTAACATTAGAATTTAGTGGGAAACAGATGGAAGAGTTAAAGTATTTCACAAAGCGACGATTAATACCACAATATTTTTTTAAAAATAAAGCGCAATGACGGTTAAAATCAATAATGTTCCCACATGCTGACAAGCCATTTGGTCCAAACACTTCATTTAACAATTCTTTGCGAAGGGAATTACAAGAACCTATCTGATTCTGGAAATAGTAGTGTGCAGTACACTGTTTTTGAATCAGGAAATGCATTTCTGATAACCATCAGATCCAATGACTAAATTTTTACAATTATTAATTCCAAGATCTTCTCGAATTTTCCAGAAAAATTTTCCAAATATTTCAGCTGTTGATGTACCATGCAAAAGAATCGGCCCCATAAAAATAGGGTTTTCTCCAGATTTACAACGAATAAGGAATTTCTGTTTGTACGAGAATATCGTAACATACAGATCTCCTAAATTGAACGTTTTGTAAATAGCTAAGACTGACACATCATCATCAGATGAAGCGCATTGCTGTGCTATGTCCCTCATTTGAAATTCTGTATACAGAATTATTGAAGGAACATTGCCTTTTGAAATAACTAATTCTTGGACAAACGGGTGAGATAAGACCATATTTTCGACAGATGCAATATTTTCTGAAAAGTTTTTAGATGTACAGGAAATATTACTCTTTACAGCAGATTTGATATTATATATTTGCTTGAGGTTTCTTGGTTGTTCATTGAAATCCGCAGATTCACCAAGACGTCTATAAATAGAACTTGAATTTTCTGTAGTCACCGCATTCTTAATAGTGTCTATTACTGTTGGTTGAACGCGAATGTAATTTTGTACAGTGTTTCCCTTTGAATTAGCGTGGGAGGTATGTCCGGGAAAATTTCCAATGTATTCCACAACCATTGCATCAGATATGATCTTATCACATGCTATGCGAGATACACGTCTTCGGTATTTGGGGCTAGCCTTGAGCTTTGAATAGGTCATTGCAATTTTTACAATCTTGGAAGATTCTGGCTGAGGTTTGATTTCCACAAGATGCCTCTTATTAGACAATCTCATTTCACTGTAATATAAGCCGCCTTTTTTCGGATATATTGAAGCTTACAATTTTTAATAATATAGAACAAGGTTGGAGATCCCGTCACAGGATTTCGGACGGTCAACATTTGGGTTCTTCACAAAGAAACAATACATTTTCCTTTACACCGTTGGGTATTTGAGGAAGTAAATCTGTGCTTCTACAGTCTAACATCAGTGAAAACAACTGTTGACAAGAGAAAAATTGTTTTTAGGAAGTGGAATATTATTCGCCAAGTTTGATTCAGAAGCTGTCATTGTTTCTTCTTCACAAGAATATCCATATGGTATTGTATCAGAACTGGGGTTTGAATCGGATAAATAAAGTCTGTAACTCAACATGTTACTTTGAATATAATTGAAAGCTTGATTGCTATTTGACGGCAAGACACCTCCATCAAAATATATACAAACCGACGAAATAACCCAAACTCCACAACTATGGGAATCCATTTGACGGCCAATGTCAAGATAATGAATAGTTAGTTGCTGCTCAGAATAAATATTAGATATACGCTTGGCCACTAACGCATCAAATGATCCAAGAGAATCCAAGCATAGTAGTTTTTTACTATCAAAATCAATAATAGCACACGTAAAATGGCAATTTCCACATAATGGGATTATAATATAGCTATGAATTGATGCAATAAATTTCTTGGAAGCTTTGAGTAAGTATGGCTCATAAAGTGGGGTATTATTATTAAAATCTGTATAAAGACATGACATTGAGACACTCTTTTCGGGAAGCAAAGAAACTTTCTAATAGAAAATCTAACGTGGAAGTTCTCATGTGTGTCCTTTGTTTTTCGCATTTGTATAGATCTGTCTTTACAATGCTAATTAAATCCTCTCCAATGTCGCCTGTTTCTTCTTCAGAACTGATAGTAATCATAACTAAAAAATATTAAAAATAAAATGAAATCGCAAAAATAAATATAAAAAACAATTAAAAATGCATTAAATTATATTATAAATTTTAAATATTTGAAAAAATCATCGTAATGACCAAAAAATTAGCTCCCTTTCGTATTTTAGTAATTTAGCGAAAGGGAGATGAACTGTAGAATAACTATGAAAAATACAATAAATTTAATAGAAACTGAAAGCAAATGCATAATGAATAAATTTTAAGGAACTAAAATTGTTAATATTAAATATAAATTATAAATAACTTGATATTTGAATAGCTTTAGTAATTTCTAGTCAAAATTGAGATCTAAAAGATCTCCAGGAGCTACGTGTCGCCCTGTACTTTGAGAAAGCACTCCCAAATTGTCGCCTTACTTATGCAATTATTTTCATAGCAAAAGTAATAAAGATAAATACGGAGGTAAAACAAGAACTGAAGCTAGATAAACTCTATTGAACTTTTCTCAACATGGTTTCTCAATTTATACAATTCAAGTTATTACCTGTCTTTGTTTACAATCAAAACTAATCACAAGATAGTCATGTCATCCATTTCCCTCACAATTAAATTTGAGCAATATAATTAGCACCATTCAAGGGGACATTAAACAGCTTTCGTAAAACTAGACTAGAAATAAATCATTACCTCATACTGATGTCATTACAATGAAGATTGTAAATAATAATCATGAAAAATCCCCGAGTGACTCTACACTTGGGTTAAGGTATTGGAGGCATTAAGAGGCAGATTTTTGAAATAATCAAAATTCCACAGAAATTTGCTTTCAATGAAAACTTTCTTCTTGGCTCTTATAACCAATGTGCTGCGTTCAGAGTTAGAGAGGATTGTGATCTGTAAAATTGATTGGCAATGAGTACGGTTTACACTTGCCTGAGTGCTGTATTATGAGATTGTCAATGATTGGAGTCTGCATAGCGTTTGAGATGACTTCGTTAGTACCACTTGTTCATAGTGCTCTAGTAATACGAACGGCCATATGTCTTTGCAGTGAAATCAGCTTCTTCTGAACGTACTTGATTTTCAATCTATGTCCCCAAATAACTAAGGCATACACGACTTTTGGAATGATGACCGCATTGTACATAATTATCAGACTAGAAAAAGATGCACCATATCTCGAGTTTGATATGCTAGAAAGTCTTCCAATATACTGATTACATACAGATAAGATATTTATCAGGTGTTCATTAAAATTGAGTTTGCGATCAAAAGTTAAGCCCAAGGTTTTAACATTGTCAGTCAAAATTTTACCTTGAGGAGTTTCAATAAATGTCGCATCATTGCAATGATTAAATTTTCCAATAAACATCGCGTGTGTTTCAAACCATTATCAGTAGACTATATCTCCAACAAATGACAGATTTGCAATGCTGACAAAAGAGTAAGATCAGGATAGTCTGTCTGTATTATAGCATTAATATCATCGGCATAGGCAGGACATTGCCATATTTTTGAAAGACTAATTAAAACAAGATCGATACATACCTTCCATAGAGGGACTCAGGCATCCCCTTGAGCAGTGCCACAATTAGGATTGAGTGTAATATTTCGAAATTGTTTTCAAATTACCGATCTAGGAGATAAAAACCTCCTAACAATTGAGAAAAAATATGCTTGAACATTATGTGATAGAAGAGTTTCAATAATTCTCTTTTCTGGGGCTCGGTCAAAAGCTGCAGTAAAGCACTTCTTTTAGAAGTCTTGGAAAGCATCCTTGAGCAAGGCATACATTAATAGCTTAATGAAAGCTTCTACACAGTTTAAAGGCAAGTGTTTAAGATGTTCTACTCTTTCCTTGGATGTTTTGATCAGATGGACTAAAAAACGAATGCATAAGATCTTCATACATTTCAGAAAAAGAGCCATACATATCTCCTTTACGATTGCAATAGTTAGCAAAGTTAATTTTCATAGTCTGGTTGACAAAAGCAACCCTATGTAGGAATTTCCATGGTGAGGGTTGATGCTCACGACCGTCATTCCAGTAATCCGATTTTGCTACACGAATTTTCTTTGGCAATAGCCACTTTAGGTGTTTATATAGGAACAACTTAGCTGGATCATTAGTGGATTTGTAAAGAAGATAGGTAGTGTTCCGTTTATTAACTATATCCGATAGCTCCTGTGTCCACCAAGCGTGATTCTTGACGTGCCTATTTACCTTTATTCTAGGTGTCAATTGCTGAAAAGCTATATTGATCTTGAAGGTGATATCTTTGATCAATGGATTAATTTCATCAGGAAGATAGAAAAAACACCTGAACATGATTTGCATAAATTTAGGGAAATCACATTTCTTCCATAATAGGTCATCAGTTGTGCTGCTTATATGATTCCCTGAGAGTTTTATTCGTATCGTGCGGTGCCAAGCAAAACCATTGTCAACCTCTAAGTAATAATTTTGAATTTTCTGAATAGTGTCACTGCAGACGGCGGTTATATCTATAAAGCTTGACCCTTCCATCGAATTAATGAAGGTTGGACCATTGCATGCCTCATTAAGAATATGAAATTTGTTCTGATGTAAATTTAGACTTAAGGATTCTTCTTTACTGTCTGTTCGCTTATCTCCCCACTCACAATTATGACTGTTAAAATCACCACATATTATACCATTCCTTGGTAATAGTGATTAAAAGAATCTAAAGAACAATATGTGGGTTGAATATAAGCCGAGCAAATATTAATGTTTGAAGAATGACCCGCAATTGATATAGTGACTACATTTTGATGAAGTTTCTGTTTTCACGTAATTCACTATAGAATTAGGTACAACTACTGCTGTTACTCCATCAGCGGCATGAAATGCTGTAAAATACTGAGTTTGAAACACACAGTTTGTCAATGATGGAGGTTCTTGTAAGCAAAAAATAGAGTCAGATGTGGAATCTTTGATAAGCTTGAATACTATGTTTTGACTTTTTCCAACATTTTCCTATGTAATACTAATCATCTTGGCGTATGGATGTAGGTTTCTTAGTATACTTGTAAGTATGACAACGATTCACTTCGTCCTGAACAAAAGTTTTTCAGTAATTGCCACGAAAATCGGTTTCATTGATTTGCGATATGATCTTTTTCTTCAGTATTGGACAGCGTGATGCGACCCAGCATCGTTTTCGTGTAAGCGAGATCGCAAACAATTAGCATATTTAGTAGGTTTATTACAAACTCCTTTGAGCGAATGATTGACCCGCAGTTTTTACATGTTGGATGAGCATTAGTTTCTTTATGCGTACATTTGGTTTTTCCATTACCGTATCCTAGACATTGCATACACCTGCGAGGCTTCACTTCGACATAAATCCTTGATTTCCAGCCCTTATGTTAGCTTCATTTGATTTGTTGATAGCCTTTCAAACCCCTGGGGAGATATTGTAACAGAACAAAGCTTGGACTTCGGAAAAGCATAGAAGTGTGCTATATCTTTATCACAGTAAAAAATTTGTGAATTATCCTCAGTAAGACTTTGTCCAACACCTTGCTTTTCCTCGTCTGAGAAGTCACGGGGAAGATTAAATGAGATACATGGCAACAGCTTACTAATTATCCTAACATCAGGATCGATTTCCTTCAAGGCATGTAATACATCATCGCTTTTATCAGTACTTGTAATAAATACTGTCTTCTTTTCATGCTTAATAATTTTCGATGCCATGATAACATGTCTTTTATCGTCATTATTTTGAATATCACTGAACTTATGATTCATAACAATCTTGACATCAGGGTGTGTTTTGAGAGCAACAAGCTAGCTGTACAGCGGTATAGGTTTGGGCATCAACTGATGCCTGAAGCTGCTCTATCTTCCTACGTACAAAACCTTGGTTAACACATTCGTCACTCTTGTAAATAATATTGGGCATTTGTAACTTCATAATTGAAACTCCAGATATTAGACATTCTGCGTGTATCCAACTTTCGCAGTCATCACAACGCAGTCCATGCTCAACTTCTTTCGTACATGCGCTACAAGGGTAATATGGATTTGCCTTCTTATAGTCCTTTCTGTGAACAGTTTTTTTATGGCCGCAACCATGCGAGAATAAAAAAACTAATTGATCTGTGTAATAACAACAATGTAAATAGGGAAGAACTTAATAAATTTTCGCCACAATTTCCTTTTGAGCCAAAATTGACAAAATTTTAATACCAACTACGAAACACAATTCCGGAAAAAAGGTAAAATTCTTTTTTAAAAATTATTCCCGATAGTGCTCTACTTTAGCGACACGACATAAGCAAAGAAAATAGTCGATTTCTCGTTTTGAATCAATTTGCACTTAATGGGTTCTTGCACTACATGTTCAATATAAGTATGAAAATATATAATTTCATACGTTATACTGACTGCTTATAAATTTATTTGAATTTTCATTAATAATGCATATCGACAGGCGCATGGTAACTGCACCCAGCTGATACTGTACATCCGCACTGTACAAAAAATTTTTATAACAATATGTGTAATATTTATGCATTAACAATTTATGCAACGATGGCACGATACCTATAAATTCGGTTTTACTAATCAATAAACAAACGTAGAAATTAATACAAATCGCTAGAACAAATTCTCTGAAAATGCAAAGGGGTTGCAAAATATAAAAGTTCCAATTTATTTAATAATGTAAGGTAAGAACGACTTAATTTAATTTAAAAT
>CABFPE010000083.1:7038-19802 GCA_900660155.1 Hofstenia miamia
TATATATGGCAGGAATCACTTTTTAATGGTAGAATCCGATATTGTTGAACCTCAATTTGTTAGTAGCACTTGATTACCACTACTGGATAAATCCCCATTGCTGTTAACACAAATTGCCAAACCAAGTACCATGCCCATAATACATCACAAAAAGCGAAATCCAGTGTATAAGCCAGTGTCAAGATCATACATTGATAGAATAAACATAAAGTTTTGTAGTGAACAAGGTCAGATAATAGAATTCACTGGGACTGGAAGACTGTATATAACGTTGGATATTTGCACAGAATGATGGAAAATCAAAAAATTATTTCATTTCATGTTTGTAGTGTTTTGTGTTTTTAATTAAATATATCTATTGATATTAGTTTTCCAAGTTGTAAAATGTAACGCGATATTCAGTTTTTATAGAGATTGAGTTAAGGATGGTTGAATTTCTCCATTTCGGGTAAGTTATTTATTACAATTAAATAATATGATTATGCAAAAATTGCATGTTTAACGTGAATAAAAAATTTTTGTTAGGGAAAACACAACATCTCTTATTGGTATAATGTGTAAATAAAATAAAATAGAAAAGAAAAATAATTTACCAAAAAGAAGCTCTGTTTCCATCACATTTTCAAAATAACGAAAATTTGTTTGATATATTTTACAAGTAGGTGATTTTGGTCAAACATCATAGAACTATTCTCAAAATAGAAAATTAAGTTTATAAAATAAAATTGTTTGCTTAAAAAAACAAGATTTACCAAAAATATTAAAACAAATTAATTAAAAAGAAAAATTATTTTTAAAAGTTGACACGTTGTTTTCAAAAAGTTTATATCTTCTCCATTCTCTTTGTTCTAATTTTGATGTTATGAAGATCAAGGTTGAAATACAGCGTAGGGTGAATGTTAGTCTAACACTGATGCAAGCAAGTTGGGTAATGTGTCCAACCTTATATCAGATGGGTAAGCTACTTTTTCAATATTTTCGACTTTGTAATATTTTTACACCCTTTTTTGTTTTAAACAATGTTTTGCATTGGTGTTTTATTCGGTTATTTTTTTGTATTTCCTCTTCCAGCATACACGTTTTTGGGATGAGCAATGTTATGTATTAACGGTTTTATGTGCCTATAAACATTTCCTTTGTACACGTTTATTCTCCTTTTTAAATTAGTTTCAATGCATAAATGTTTTATCGAGTATTGTGTATAATCAAATTTGTTTAATTTATTGCAAATGAGTGAGTGGGATTATTTAATTATAATAATGTTTAACTAACAATGCGAATTAAGATGTAAATTTTATATACACTTTTGATTAAAGGTAAATTATGAAAAAGTCAAAATGTTTTTTTAATTACTTTTGCAATTGTTTGAATTGACTAATGAGAATTATTTAGACGCAATAATTTTTTTAACTAACAATGCAAATTACATTACAATAGGTTTTGCCATATTTTACTATCATCACTTATATACAGTGTTGTAATATTTCTCTTTCCATTGTACCTGTTTTTGTTTTAAACGATTTTTATGTTAATGGTATATTTTATTTGCCCATATACATTGATGTAATATTTCTATTTTCACCAAACACACTTTTGTTTTAAAACGAATTTTATATTTTAATAGTTAATTCGCCTATATACGCGTTTTAAGTTTATTACATTTAGATCAAATGAGGAATTTCACTAATTTTACGATATAAAACATTTTAATGACGATTGAAATTTTTTGATAATAAATAGCGGCTTTTTGTATTAAAATTAATAAACAAAAATAAACAATAATGAAATTGCGATTAACAAAATGCCTTCAATAATTGAACGCGATAATCTGATCCTAAATTTCTGAGGTGGAATAAGTATCTAACGCCAGAAGCCATTTTTGTAACTTTCTTAGGAGAAATTTATCTTTGTCAATATCAACACCTAAATATATAACGTGATCACTTTGTATTATTGGAACCCTGTTAACGATTAATTCGATCTTTTTTGTCATTTCTTTCACGGAATTGGGGGAAAATATATTGAATTGCGGTTTTTCAATATTAATTTTTAATTGATTGGATGAGAAATGCCAAGAAAGATTTTCAATATCATTTTGTAAGTCTTTTGTGGCCCTAAATTCATCATTATCTGTATTTATGAGGCAAGTATCATCAGCAAATTGATATATTTCACTATAATCTACATGTTTAATAATGTCATTTATATTCATTGCAAATAAAATTGGTCCTAGTACTGTACCTTGACGTACTCCTCGATCGGTTTTTTAATCAGATTTCATATTATTCATTAAAACACGCTCTTTTCTATTTTCTAAANTAAATTTCTGAGGTGGAATAAGTATCTAACGCCAGAAGCCATTTTTGTAACTTTCTTAGGAGAAATTTATCTTTGTCAATATCAACACCTAAATATATAACGTGATCACTTTGTATTATTGGAACCCTGTTAACGATTAATTCGATCTTTTTTGTCATTTCTTTCACGGAATTGGGGGAAAATATATTGAATTGCGGTTTTTCAATATTAATTTTTAATTGATTGGATGAGAAATGCCAAGAAAGATTTTCAATATCATTTTGTAAGTCTTTTGTGGCCCTAAATTCATCATTATCTGTATTTATGAGGCAAGTATCATCAGCAAATTGATATATTTCACTATAATCTACATGTTTAATAATGTCATTTATATTCATTGCAAATAAAATTGGTCCTAGTACTGTACCTTGACGTACTCCTCGATCGGTTTCATATTATGCATTAAAACACGCTCTTTTCTATTTTCTAAAAATCTCATAAGTAACTTAATTGAATTTTGTTAAAATCCGTAATTTTTAAGTTTAATCGCCAAAATTTCAAAATTCATTGAATTAAAAGCCTTGCTTAAGTTCAAAAGATCTATGCAATTAGATTCATTTTGAGATTTATTTAAAGGATATTTTCTCAGTAATTGAAATAATGCATCATTTGTACTATGCTTAGCGCGGAAACCATATTATTTATATGATAAGATATTCTCAGATGCAAGGTATTGGTTGATTTGAATGTGCAATAATTTTTCGAACAATTAATAAAAGGGTGCGTTACTAAGATTGGCCTATAATTTTTAGCAACGAGGGGATCTCCATTTCTATACAAATCTTTAATAGCTTTATTGTTTGCCGATGTGCCATACATTAGGTATACATATATATTTACACATCTATATAAACCCATGCATATAACAAATACTACAAACTAAGCCACAAATCTTCGAATAAAAAACACAATTAAAAAACAAACACAAGATATTTACAATAAAATCAATAAAAAAAATATAGTGCTAGAATATATGAGATTAGCATAATATTGCGATCATTATCAATAGCGCATACGGGGAATTTTTTGTAAATTGCAATGCTCAAGTCTAATGATTTTCTAAAAAAAATTGATAATTGAATGCGCTAAATCGAATCGCAAAGTATGAAGCTTAATTTTTGTATTAAGCATTGGCTTCACTCTCAGGCAATTGATAGTGATTTTTAGGAAGTGAATTTATTAAAAGATTTAATGAGAGAGTATTCCATCTTTTTGTAATTTATGATCGAATTAAGTTATTGAGACACATCGCAATGTTTACTAAAAACACTCAATATGCATCATTTTGACAACGTTGACAGGTGCAATCCAGCTTTCGCAAATTTATCTTTGTTTACTTACAGTTTCAATCAACATGGGAACTTGGATAAGTACAATGAGAGATTTTTTATACAAATTTGGAGAACTAGATACAAAAGCCTGCATGGTTGGATTGGATGGAGCTGGAAAAACAACCATACTTTACACGCTAAAATTCAACAATGTCCTATCAACAATTCCAACAATCGGATTCAATGCAGAGATTGTCACGTTAGTAAATGGCCTCACAATAACTCTATGGGATATTGGAGGTCAGGAAACACTGCGATCTCTTTGGAGACCGTATTTTAGTGGATGTTCAGCTATTATATATGTCATAGATAGTAGTGATCGATCAAGATTTCAAGAAGCAAGAAATCAACTTCTTTTAGTACTGGAGGATTCCCAACTAAACGCAGTACCACTTTTAGTTTTCGCTAACAAACAAGATCTACCACAAGCTGAAACCACTTTGCAAATAATAGACGCTTTAGGACTTCACAAGCTCACATGTTGTACATGGCATGTACAAAGCACATGTGCAACAACTGGGGACGGATTATTTGAAGGAATGCAAGTACTTGCGGATATGATTAGAGATTTTAAAAAAAAATGTTAAAAAATATTTTGTAGAGTAGACTACAGTGTAGTAAAACATCTGCATTGAACATAAATTGGGAAATATTTAATTCGATATTAAAATTAAAGGTTTAGGAAGGCCTCAGCATTTGATGCAAACTATACTTTCCAATACGATAACTAAGAAGTTGAAAACAGAATTTTTCTAAAAACTTTGGAAAGTTTTGACGAAAATTCGTTAATTTCTTGGCGAAAAAAGTAAAAGATGAAAAGTCGATGAGAACAAAGACATTGAATTTTTAGATGCTAAAGTTAATCCATCGGTAATAAACGAGGGAACAATAAGCATACCATCAATATCATATTTTAGCCAAATGCAACAGTCAAATGAAAGATTCAAACATGTGAATTAAAAAAACGTATAAAATATTTAATCCCCACTTAGGATTTGTTCAATGCTTTGTTCGAATTGTACTTAAATATGCAATAAAATTCTGTAGCTTCGTGTATTTTTAAAAGATTTTTATTAATCTTTTAACAGAACAAGTTGAACAACTACTAGTAAAAGAATATTGCTTTTTGTAATTTTGAAGTTAGACAAGGTATCCTCTCATAAAATATGTTTTCATACTTGACAATTCAATACGTTGTATATATATATATATATATATATATATATATATATATATATATATATATTATTTCCAGATTTTGCTATGCAACATGCAAAAACCTTATATTTGGGCGAAAACGGTCGAAAATTTCTAAGGCATTTAGTGGGAATCGCACTTTTTTCACAAAAAACTTATTTTTTGGCCATTGCTCCAGCAGTATTCACTCTAACTTAAATATATTTACCATGGGGATAGGTAGATAAAAGAGACACTACCCTGCAAAATTTCAAAGATTTATGTTTGGAAACGCGGTCATGGTGAAGTTTTAAAAAAAATATTTAGAGTGATATATATATATATATATATATGTAGGGGCACGACAAAACATGACATTTGAATTATTATGTAGTTTTGAGAAAATTCAATTTTAACTAACCATAACTTTCTGACCATTTGTAATATTGAAATTACACATTGACCATTTAAAACGGCATTATTAAGAGAACAGCTCAGTATAGAATTTGAGTGTTTTTGAGTTAGATTGTGCAGTTAGGCAGTCCTATTTAGCGCATATACCATGGCTCTAACAGATACTGATACCTTCGTATGTCTGCTGAAAAACCAGGGCTTGTTTTTGTGAAGGAATTTTCTGACTCACTAAAAGTTGGCATTAACTGTCTAAAAAATCCCAAAATGAAATCTGTTGATTCATCACTCTGACCAGAAAGGCTTGGATGCAAAGAAGCAATGGTACCTTTACGAGCAAATTAGACCATGTTGTCCATCAAATCTACAAGCTGATTTTAACTGCCATAAGCCACAAGTTCCTAAACCCTCCACAGAAGATTATAATGCAGAACAAATTTCGGCTGGTGCTAACAAGAAGAGAACGCACCCACAATCTGAACGTCATGTAGTGGGCCTTCCAAGAAACCTAGAAAGTGTTCTGGATGTGGACAGACTGGTCATAATGTTATTTCTTGTCCAAATCAGTAACATTCATGAACATTTAATCAGTTTTTTTGTGGTTTTTCCATGAATATTTCGTATTTCATTGTTTCTAATTAACATCCACCACTATAGATACCTATTTTTAACTGTCTATATCACCAAAACGCTAATGAATATAACATTTTTTGTTGTTTAATTTGAAGTAGCATATACTGAAGTGTTGAAATTTAAAGAAAAACAATTTTCATACAATTTGTTGCTAGGAAATATATTTTATTTGTTTTAGGCCGCGCGCGCAGACAATACCGTATATTCCGGCCATTAAGTCGACTTTTTAGGCTCAGATTATACCATAAAATTTTGGGGGTCGACTTAATGGCCGGGGCAATATTCTCAAGCTTGATTTTTCAGGTTGAACAAGGAAATGCATGACGTGATGGTGGAAAAACCCGAAAGCTACTAAAACACAAACTTCAAGCCGAAACGAAATAAAATTATTTTCTATGAATAAAATATTTAATTTAATTGTTTTTTAATGTAAACTTCGTTTTTAATATGATATTCATGACTGTAGATCTGTAATAACTTTTTTAACGAGTGTCGGTGAGGGGGATAATATTAATCGGGACATCACTCTGCTGATAAACAGGCGGTATACCTAGTACTAGTAGAAGACTAGTATGTGCGTTGTACTGTATATTCATATGCATAGAATTAGTAGTGGTTTGGTATACCTGTTTGTTAGGCACTTGACACAATTACTTGTAATGACTAATCCCTAAACCGTATTTCATTGTTACCTATTTGTTCAGTCAGCTTTCTGCCTTTCATTGATGTCTCTATTGTCGAAGTCTGGTTCTTTCTAAACCTCAGCAATTAATCAATTGTCAAATATGCTTGTACAAACAATTAAAGTCAACATTATGTTATATTATATATGAATTTATTTATTAGAGAATAAACGTAACAAAANCATTTACGAGGCGTGTGTTAATGAACACCGCACCTCGAGTGAGAAATCAAATGTCTCACACAGTGATGTACAAATACCGTATATTCCGGCCATTAAGTCGACTTTCTAGGCTCAGATTATACCATAAAATTTTGGGGGTCGACTTAATGGCCGGGGCAATATTCTCAAGCTTGATTTTTCAGGTTGAACAAGGAAATGCATGACGTGATGGTGGAAAAACCCGAAAGCTACTAAAACACAAACTTCAAGGCGAAACGAAATAAAATTATTTTCTATGAATAAAATATTTAATTTAATTGTTTTTTAATGTAAACTTCGTTTTTAATATGATATTCATGACTGTAGATCTGTAATAACCTTTTTAACGAGTGTCGGTGAGGGGGATAATATTAATCGGGACATCACTCTGCTGATAAACAGGCGGTATACCTAGTACTAGTAGAAGACTAGTATGTGCGTTGTACTGTATATTCATATGCATAGAATTAGTAGTGTTTTGGTATACCTGTTTGTTAGGCACTTGACACAATTACTTGTAATGACTAATCCCTATTTGTTGGATTTTACCTACAAATTATGCTTCGGACATATGTGATAATTGCTGACATGGGGGTCGACTTATAGGACGAAGCAACCTTAAATTCACTATATTTTGGCCTCTGAAAGGGGGTCGACTTAATGGCCGAGTCGACCTAATGGCCGGAATATACGGTACGTGTTTAGTGTTAGAATAATATTAAAATACGAATAACATCTAGTGTACGATGCATAAATAACAACTGTTTGCAAGTACCAAGAGGGAATTATGTAAAGAAAACTACATAATTAATTAGAAAATGAGTAAAAACACCGATCAGGTGCCAGATAATACATCTAAGCTTTGAGAACTCAAATTGTAAATTAATCAATAGAAAATAGAAAAAGTTTAGCTTGTAACACATAATTTGGCTTTCACAGGCGCCATGTCTAACAGCCATTGAAATAAAGTAAAGTAACAATAAAGTAAAACTACCACAAGAATGAATGCCTTCTAGTCAGATCATGGAAGAGCTGATGGGTATCGCAAGGCTGACGCACTTGTGCTGCCTCAGATGTACCACCAGCTCTTCCTTGATAGAAAAATGAATTTAGCTTGACATCAAATGATCAGTAATTGAATAAGAGTAAAAATGAGAGCAACTGATTTAGACCAAATCAAAATGATTTAATAAAAGTAATGTGTACAGTTAGGCCCTACTTTAATAGTTAGTAAATAAGTGTAAACAATAATTACCAAACATTCAGGTAGCAGAACTATCATAACATTTTAAAATAAATTGAGTTTAAAGTTCGTGACGTTATCGACTTTTCCTCTTGGGACAAGAGGTTTCACCCAAAAGTTTATTGGTCTGATTAATTCTGAGAAACTGGATGAGTTTCACAACTGATGCTACACACCTGCCCAAAGCATTACTAGAGTTTTTGGTGGAAAGCTTTTAATGTTGTTTGAATCAAACAGGTGAGAACAAAAGAAGTAATAACTAAAAGTTTATAAAGTTTATTTTAGATGTCAGCTGTGACTTCTGATAGGAAAGTAGATTGTACGCATTATCTAAGATTTGCAGGATGCGGGTATTTTTCCATGTCGTGTTCATTAAGTCTTCTTTGCGAGTGAGTTGAGTGAAGGTTTTGATTTCAGTAGACATATAGCTTTGTGGCTATTGTAGTACAAGCGGTAACTTAGTATACCATGGTTTACAGGTTTGGTTGTTTCTCCTTGATATAAGAAATGATTATGGGAAGACTGATTATCATGGTGGTACACAGAAGGAGGTAGTGTTGCGATTTTCCTTTTTTGCTCTAGTCAATTTCCGTGAGTACCCATAATTTCTGCTGCTCCAATGGAGATCAGGTAGTTAACTAGTTTACCATTAATGTCTTCATTTAGATTGAGATTTGATGTATTTTTGAGATTTTGAGAGCTGCTTTAGATTTGGCATCAATGTTGAATCTGGCAGGTGCACACTCTATATCTAGTGAGACTTGTTGCAGTGGTGTCATTAGTTATTAGAGCTTCTAGTTCCATTTTTGTGAAGCTTTTGATGAAGAATTTCATTTAAATAAGCTCAACATCTGAGACTTTCACTTGTTGTTAATGGGGTGATACCAATTTGATGCTTGTTGTTAAGGATATCTCATTTTTTAATCTCAGCTCATGACCACATGTGAGTGGTGATTGCTTCCATTTTTTGATTTTCTTGTTAGAGATTTTATTGAGGACTGTTTGTAACTGAGGTGACAGTTTCAGTGTTGCTTTGTTAAGTAGTTCTTCCTCTTCTTTCAGTGCAGAGGGAGTTCTGGTAGTTAAATTGATTGTTTTGTAGGGGAGGTATCTTCTGGTCAAATCAGTTGTTTCTGTATTTATACTAATTAGACTGAATGAGTATTCCAGATAATAACTTGACAGTTTTCAATGTAGTTCTGCATTGAGTGAGGTAAGCATTCTTGTAACATTTCCATAGTTAAGGGTGAGTTGGTATTGGTGTAGGTTTTGTAATGCGTCTCTGACATGGCTCCTCACATGTATTTTTTCATATAATGGTGAAATGTGAATGGCATTAATGAATTCTCAGTTTGTTTTGTATGATTATTGGCAAAAGGCGTCCAAACGGCTTTTTGTAGTTGATCAGTTTAGTCCGATATTTTTGAACCTGTTGATATTTGCTTTTCTGTGTTTTAACAGAGAAGTGGTTAGTGATGCTTCTAGTTGTAACCAGTTTTTTAGTTTTCTTGTGAGAGGTGATATAGCAAGTTCAAAGAAACATTCCTTTGTAATTTTAGTGTGAGGTTTCTTGCTGAGAGAGAGGCACTTTTAGAGTAGGATTGTATGTGAGCAGGATACTGAGTAACCATAGTGTTGGTGTAGGGAGTATTTCACCAGCAGCAATTGACATTTTGTCCAAACATTTTTGGTAACTAGTTGATTGTCTGCTGCTTCAATCTGAAGTAGTTGTGCTGATTTGAGAGACAATGGTGAGAATTTGACATTTGATGGGAATTTTAGAAATTTGCAAAAGAGGTTTAGGTCCCTTTTCACCCTCCTTTTTGACGTGATAGGGGCTCTGGATGTTGATGAAAGATCATTACTAATCCCTGGGTCCATACCCACTGTACTTAGTCTAGTAAAAATGTCAGGGATTGAAAAAATCTCAGAGTCCAAGTCTGATGCACTTATACTGACTAAAACTTGAGACTCTTTCACATGACTTTTTTATCTTCACTGGAGGAGATCTGCTTAGCTAGTTTTGACATCTGTGGACAAGTTGTCCTGCAAATGTGTTTCATTGTCTAAATGCAAAGATATAATGTTAATATGTCACTGTTAATCAAGAATATGTTGTTTAGTTATACAACTATGTTGTGTACACATTGGTTTCTTATATTTTTTAGGTTGCTCAGAAATTTTTTTGGTTTTGATTGCTTTCTCATTAATTTTGTCAAGACCAGTAGTTTCATAACTTTCCACATTATCAATGTTAGAGTGTGAATTTTTTTATGTTATCTAGTCTAACACCTTCAATGTTTTTAGCAGTATGTTTGCAGTTTTGAAAATTAGTAATTTTTCCATTACTTAAGAGGTAACTGTTGTGAGGAAGCACTTTCTTAATTTCGAATGGACCAAACCAGTTTGTTGCTAATTTTCAGTCTTGTTTAGCAGTGGTAATAACTCCATGCTGGAATTGATAAACTAGATTGTCTACTTTGTGAGGTTCACCATACATTGATTTGTTGTAGTAGTGCTGTTTTCTGGTGGAAATCTTTTCAGTGTTAGCACAAATAATTTCGTGAGTTAAGTGGAATTTCTCCATTAGTTGCTTGCAATATTCCTGTTTGATGGGACCAGTGTAGTTTCTAAATAACATGCAAATGGGCATAGGTGCCTCATGGCCATATAGAGCTTTATAAGGTGTCATCTTTGTTGTAATGTGGGTAGAGGTGTTGTAGAAATATTCTATCATGGGGAGTACAGCTCACCAATAATTGTCTCCAATATTAGCCATTGTAGCTCACATGAGTTTTATAAGGGTATGATTGAGTTGTTCAACACCTCCATTTGCTTGTGGATGGTGTGTTGTTGTATGACTGTAAATGATTTCAAGATTTTTTATCAGACATTGAAACAGTTTACTTTTGAATTTGACTCCTTAGTGCATGATGAACATTTCCAAAGGTCCAATCCATATTCAATCTTTAATAATAGCATCTGCAACAGATGATATTTTTCATGGCGATCATTTTGCTATATTTTGTGAAATTGTCCACTAGTAGCAGTACATAAGAATTACCTTCTTCATCTTTAGATAGCTGTTCAAGAGTTGGTGATTTTATCAATGATTTCTTTTAGGATGATGACATTCATTAAGCTTCTGCTATTTCAGTTGGTGTTATCTCTTCATGGACAATGATAGCAAGTAATGGTAATATAGCTTTTCCATTCTTGTCTGCATTAATTTCAGTAAGTTCTCCATACTGATTTTTTGGTATGAAGATGAATTGGATTTTGTTTTGCTCAGGTTTTTTCATATCATGTTGGTATTGCAGCAGTGCAGTCCACAGATTGTCCATTGTAGTGGGAGTATTTTGTGATGGAATTTTCTTCATCCCAGATAACAATTTTGGTGTTTTTTTATGTTGTTTATAGTTGTTTCATACTTTTGGTTGTTGCAGCAACCACTAACATTATAATAGCAACTTTAGTAATAAATAATCAGTGAGCAGATGCTTGCTAATAAAAATCTCTTTATTATTTTTATTATTAGATCCTTTTATATAAGAAAAGGATTTGCAAAACCTTTTTTGAAATTTTTAAATTGTGAAAAAATATAATATACCAGATAAGTAAATTTTCAAAATTATTTATTCATTAATATTTGGACACCTTGATATTGACTGTTAAATAAAATAAGTTACAATTGAGCAGAAGAGATTTTTCATGAATTAAGAAAGTAGTATTTCAAAATTGTGCTTAATTTTAGATTTTTAAGTTTTTGTTAAATTTGGCAGATTTGTATGCTCATTGTTATCATTTATATACAACACATTCATTTAAATCTTTAACAAATGTTTGTATTGAATATACTTGACAGTATCTCAAAGATAGTGGTCTGTGTTTGTTTAAACAGCAATGTTTGAACAGCTTAGAAATATAAAATGTAATTTTGCTTATAAAAGTAATGCTAAAAATATTATGTGACAACATAAAACAACATTGTTACGACCTCAAAATATTGCTGCTTCATTCATAAAAAACTACCAAAAAGCAACCTAATGTGAGATTGTTGAAGCAATGTTGTTTTGACCAATAAAATGGTAACATTTCAACATTAAAACAAAATTGTTTTTGACACATAAAACAACCGCATAGGAACACAAAACAACGCTGTTTAGCCCCTAAATTGTTATCTGGGATAAAGGTTTTGAGAGAGTCAAGTTCTTCATGCTGTTTCCAGCTCCAGTTGAATTCAGATTTTCCTTTGAGAAGATTTGACATATGATGAGTTCTGTCTGCAAGATTTGGGATGAATACATGGTAATAATTTATAAATCCAATAACTCTCAGCAGATCTTTTATGTTTCTAGGAGGTTGAATTTGTTCTATTAATTGTTTCACATTATCTTTGATGTAATTTTTCCAGGTTGGATAATGAGACCAAGGAAGATAAATTTCTTCTGGGCAAAGAGCATTTTTTTTATTTATTTGTAGCTCAGCATTAAATAAAAGTCTTAGGATCTTGTTTAACTTATCACAGTGCTTGTCAATTGTCATTGAGGAGATGAGAATGTCATCAATGTAAGCTATGATTCCCTTGTCTATTGTAGTTTGATTGTTTAAGAGCACTTTCATGACATATTGTTGGAAGGTCACTGGGGCATTATATAGACCAAAAGCCATATACAACCACTCAAAGAATCAGTGAGGCTTGAGGAAGGCTGTTTTTTGATGTCCAACT
>CABFPE010000083.1:37243-50613 GCA_900660155.1 Hofstenia miamia
A
Organism: Hofstenia miamia; assembly: GCA_900660155.1. NCBI lineage: Eukaryota > Metazoa > Xenacoelomorpha > Acoela > Hofsteniidae > Hofstenia > Hofstenia miamia. The sequence goes on from CABFPE010000083.1 coordinate 37,245, forward strand.
TTACTATGCTCGATATGTTGATGATATACTAGTTATATCAGAATATAATGTTCCAGACTTACTTCCTTCCTTGAATTCTTTAGATTCTGCAATTCAATTCACCATCGAAGAAGAAAACAACAAAAGACTACCATTTCTCAATATTAACTTTGAAAGAATAAAAAACAAATTTATGTCATCATACTACAGTAAACCAACTGATACAAATTTAGAAATTAACTACAATTCAAACGTACCCTTTGCATACAAAAAATCCATGATCAATGGTCTGATACATCGACATTTCATGATTGATCACAATTACGAAGAAATTCATAAATCAATCATTAAGATCAAAAACATATTAAAGCGTAATGAATATCCAGCATATATAGTCGATAGTATTATAAAAGAAAAACTAGAAGACTTACTACAAAGTCAAGAAACTAAAAACAAAGTGATTATTTATACAATTACATCTTTAATATTGAATATAGAGGCATACAATCTATTAAATTACAGAAATATCTGAAAAGAATCACTCCATCATTTTTAAAAATAGGCTTTATACTAAAGACCAATAAACTAAGACATATAGGACTAAAAACAGAAACCAAGATCGAAAACATTTCCAAAATAATATATGAAATAATTTGCAACTATGGTGCACAATACATTGGAAAAACGTCAAGGAATTTACAATTAAGAATTAAAGAACACAAAATTCATTCGACCATCTCTGATCATTTAAAGAACTGTAATATGAAATTTACATATAAAATTTTATCCAAGGCAATTGATAATTTTCAACTAAGCATCATTGAATCAATTTATATAGAATTAAAGGAACCAAGCTTAAACAAAAAAGATGAATATAAATACAAACTAAATTTACCGAAAATATAAAAAAATATATAAAAATATGTAATTTGATGAATATTTTGTAAATTTTAGTGGGAAACTTTTTGAAAATGGCAGCATCATGCCGAAACATGTTAAATAAATGATGCGTTTCTTTTTTAAATTCATATATAACCTCAAGAATTTTGAATTATAATTATTATTGTAAAATCTAGTAAATTTAGAGGGAATAATTTGTAAAAATGACGATGACTTTGTAAGTCGAAATATATCTCTGCATTTTCTTATTAAGATTACTGAATTATTGTATATTAATATTCTTTAGGAAATTTTTATTTAAATCAGGCTAGTGTACACTAACATAATATGAATGACTTCAACTATAACATTGATTAACTGAATTTTAGCATTGGTAGGTAGCTGTTGAGAAAATTCGCGAAGTGCCTTAATAGAAATCACAATTTTTTAATATTTATTACTTTTGAAAAGTAAATAATGATTCAATGCAATTTCAAAATATTTTGTCCACTTATTCTATGTGGGTATCGTTAATATTTAACCTGTTTTTTAAATTAGCATTTGATATTATAATACAGAATCTTTACAATGTTGAAGAAGAGGCGTACTCGAGGGGGTGCTCAGTTAAATTTGACTGTGGCGCAGATCCCTTTGATAAGGTTATATTATGGTTTGTGGTGGTTTATTTCAATTTTTTAATAAAATTTGGTCAAAATATAATATGAAAGTATCACTTCTCCCTCCTTGTTAAATATTTAGGAGTACAGCCCTGCCTTGAAAGTATTCAACTAAAACATATTTATTGGAATCGGACGGAATGAAAACCAACAACTTAATTTTATCTCAGTATGTATCAATTAACTATTCAGAGTTGAATGACTAGCATTTAATATTTATCCAAATTCTACCTCAAAAACGTTACATGTATGTCACTGAAATCTAATCTACTTAATTAACTTTTGCGCAATTGGCGCTTCATTAAAATATACCTAATTCATAAGTCGATTTTGACAATTATTTAATCGGTTTATATTAGTTTGAACATAATGTCAAAATATTTTTAATCTGAAGTAATGTTTTACCTAACATTTCGATAACTAATGTAGAAGGTTGAGTTTTCACTTTTTATATAATTTATCTGACATCTTGAGTTAAATAATTTTATTCAAAGTTGCATTGTGTTTATAAAATGTTATAATATATAAAGATGCATTGATTATTCGTAATAAATTTTGCAAAAAATTGTTTCAAAAAATATCTAGTAATCTAAGCATCTTTCTTTGAATTTCTATTCATCAAAAACATATGAAAATTAAGGGTCCACGCTAAGGATAACCAGGTAATATATGGATATAACAGCTTAGCTGCCACATGATCAACCTGATGGAATTGGTAAATAGTGTAAATCACCATTCCGTAAGTCGCAGTCATTTCCATTGACGCGAGACCAATTTGATGAAATCCAAAAAACAGTGGAGTCCAAGCCCAATTTAAAACTAGTTGACACGCGTAAGAACCCAGTGGTAACATAGCTTTCTCAGTGAATCCCAATTCAGAATATATTCGATATGAAGCATAACCCATCATTGCATACAAAGAAGTCCACATTGGGCCGAACAACCAATTAGGAGGGCGATACGAAGGCCGTAGAATTTCCTTCTCATACCAATCCATGTTACCCCTAGTGATGATAGCACTAGGAAGTGCACCCAGTTGTGGTATAAATACAAAAGCTCCAATTTTCAAATACTTGCAAATCATTCTAAAACACTGCAATAAAATATTTAACAGAGCATTTTAATAATACTACTGGAAAAGGAACATTGTTACCAGAAATAGAGGTGGGCTGGGTCAAACTCATGGCTTGGAAAGAGCGGTGATACTTACCCGGTTTTAGAATGAGAGCAGACTGATACATTTATTGCAAATTAGGCTTGTTACAAAAATATAATTTTTCCAGCTTATTATTCATTTAGGCGACTATTGGTATGTTCTTGCTTCTTGGAAAATAAACCTAAACAATTTTTCAACCTTTGGCAATTTACTAATTATATCAAAACTTGCCAGGTTTTTAAAAACTTAATGCACTAATTTAACAACTCCTACACTTATTAAACAAAAAGTGTGGTGGAGAGGTGGAGTAGAGACAGTTTGCAAAAATATTCCCCACTTCCATCTTTGTTTGAAACAAATCCGAAAACTCGGTATACATTAAACAAACATGAACACAATCAAATTTTAATATTTAAACATCAAAACATCAACATAAAGTACTAAGAACGGATGTAATTAAACAATGAAAAACTGGTTAACAAAACTATTACTTTGACAAATCTAAATTATGAAAATTTACTATTTATTATTGACATTAATTTTGTGTACTTAAAAACACTAAAATAGCCGCAGCTGCCATTTGCCAGCTTAAAAAATTGTAGTTACGCTGCACAGAAAACAATCAAAGCTACGAATCTGTGATTTTGTGATACTTTCATCTACTGTTTACCTAGGCAGACTTTTTGTAGATTTTGATTAACCTAACTGCGGAAATTAAAATAATTGCCTGAAACTCAAAATGAGCTGTAATTCAGTGGCTAAGAAGCCACTGGCAGCGCTTGGACCTAAGATCGCTCTCGTGGCAGCAGCATAATGGGAGACAAACAATTAACGTGTACGAGTGTAAAGTATGTTTTAAATGGCGAACTCCAGGATCGTGATTTCAAAGATTATAGTACACCAAGAAAAAGAACCAAGGAAATTCGAGAACCAGCCTCTTGAGCATCAATATCCACAACGTTTGCTTGGTTTAGCATCTCTTCAAAGTTTTAAAAACATTTCTTGAAACTTAGTAAGTAGTCTTCCCAGACAGAAAGATTGTCAAGAGACCCAGCAATTGAGTAGTATTTTCTTCATCACAATACTGAAGACTATATTTTGCGCTTTGATCACGAACAACGCAAAGGTTTAATGAGCACTGTCGCAGTGCAAATTTCTGAGGAATAATTGTGTCAAGGCCTATAAAGTAAGCAAAGGAAAAATTCATTCAAAGGAAATTAATTTTAGCCCTAAGATCGCTTTTGTTACTTTTTTATTGCAAACTAAAAAATTGGATAAAAATATAATCCCAGTATAACAAACCTATGACTACACTGAAAATTTCAAGCATATACTTTGTACACCTACCGACATAATATTTTTCCAATTTACGAAGATCTGTTAACATCTTCGCAGCCACAGCCTGCTTATACTAGCAGAGTATGCAGACTGAATATAATTAATGTCTACCTCGCTTTGGTGGCAATTGGTAACAAAATAGCTAATTGAAACCACTGTTATAGCGGTAAAGAACTTTTGTCGGAGGTTGTGAGTATGGAAAAGTTTTTATATAATTTGGACTATTCGAATTTATTAGACAAGATAAAAATATTTCTGTTCGACTTGCATCGAATATGGCAGCTAAAGGGTCAACATATTTTTTGTTAAAATTTGAAGAACATTTTTGTCAAAATTTGAAGAACGTTCTGATATGTAATGAAATGCTTGAATCCGTTATAGTTAGTCGTTCTGCAGTTTTGAGGTGACACATCGGCCTCGTAAAAGTCGGGTTGAGGAAAGGAAGCAGTGCTAAAATATAAAACCTCCAGCCCTTAAATTGTTATGTTTCCATAAAACCTAGTAAGGCAGTCAATTGACAACATACAATAATAAATTAAATCTGTTAGTTATTCTGCACAAGGAATTATGCAATTTTCACAGACCTTAACATTTAATATTTGTATATTCCTGAGGAAAATCAAGTGTGCTAAGACTCTTCTGAAAGTTGTTCAGGATCAACTAATGAGCAAAACAACTAGATATAAATGGTGGCTCTTGGAGATGGACAATGCATACATCTTAGTATTTGTGAAATATTAGAGTTATTAATACAAGGTTGCAATCACTGATTTACAAATAACACAAAGAAGCTTCATTTATCAAATTAGACACATCTGCTTTTATATTTCGCATGATTGAAGATCAATCCACCAAAAGTGATGGGAACCCAAATAGAACTAATCATTATTAAAGTAAATGCACGTTGTGATACAGGCAGGCGATGAAATTGCGGCAAATTTAGAGGAAAAACTTGTACATTTACTTGCAAAGCCTGCATGGAAGAGTTTGAACTTTTGAGAATTATTATTTCTTTTGTAGATTTTTGATGGAGTTAATTTGTTTGAATTCTATGCATTTAAAAATCACGGTTTTGGCATTTAAAGGAATTGATTCTTTCGTCGCTTCTACTGTTTAATACTTAAAATATTAAGCGAAGTTGAAATGTTGCGCAATCGTTTTCAATGCACATCATTCTTGAATACGTGGAGATAATGAGTTGGCAGGTAATATAAAACGAAAGCAAACATGAAAATGTTCATTTTTATTTATTTTCTACGTGAATTAACATGGGAATATGGATAAGTAAAATGAGAGATGTTTTATCTACGTTTGGAGAACTGGATGCAAAAGCTTGTATGATTGGTTTGGATGGTGCCGGTAAAACAACCATACTTTACAAACTAAAATTCAACGAAATTGCGTCAACAATTCCAACAATCGGATTCAATGTAGAAACGGTTACTCCAGTCAAAGGTCTAACAATGACTGTTTGGGATATTGGCGGCCAAGAAACAATACGACCTCTTTGGAGACACTATTATAGCGGGTGTTCAGCTATTATATATGTAGTCGATAGTAGCGATCAAGCAAGATTTGAAGAAGCAAAAAATGAACTTTCTTTAGTACTGGACGATGCACATTTACGTTCAGTACCACTTTTAGTATTGGCTAACAAGCAAGACCTACCACAAGCTGAAACCACTTTACAAATAGCAGCCGCATTAGGACTTCAAAAACTCACACGTCGCAAATGGCATGTACAAAGCACATGTGCAGCAAGTGGCGACGGATTATTTGAGGGCATGCAAGTACTCGCGGACATGATTCGAGATTTCAAAAAAGGTAAATACTGAAGACTTATTTTGTAGTGTGGATTACATAGTATATTAGAATCTTACAGAATTTCAAATACCTGTTAAACTTAATTTCCAAAACGATTTAAAATCATGTTTAAAATACATGGTTAGGCAAACCTCTACATTGAATTTAATAAAAAAACTGAAAAATGAACACAATTACAGTAAGTAAACATTTTTGATAAAATTTTGAGTGGAACAGTGTAATAAATGATGCAATTTTCATGATTTGTTCATTCCTTTGAGTGGACTCAATTCGGTAGTTTATATATTTTGTAAAGCTTTTTAAATAAAATGAAAAATAGAATATCATTTATGCTCAAATGCTGCTGTAAATTTCAATTTTTTTAGAAAACTGATATAATAAACAATGTTTAAACATCCTAATAATCCAAGATTCTAGGCACTACAACTGTCGCTTCAAGCAATCGATGTAAAAGCATATAAATGAATGTACTAGAACATAGATAAAATAATAGACTGGAATTAAAGTGAGATAAATATGGATGTAAACGCGTAATGAGGAACTGAATTTTTGTACTACATGTATGAAAACACTACATATTTGTCAATTTAGGTTTACTAAGAGATTAAAAAATAGAGAACTCAATTCCAATTTCATTCAGAAAAATCAATATCTTTATCCTTAGTTGGACAATTATTAAGCTTGCAAAATATAACTGCATAAATTACCATAAATTATGAAATTACCGCATTTACCCGTGTATAAGCCGCACTTTTTTTCACGAAAAATTGCTCCCAAAGCGGGGGTGCGGCTTATCTACCGAAACACTTGAAAAACATCTCGCGAAGATACCTAATTTGCACATATATTCTAAACTAAAGTACGAGATCTGCTGTAATATACATTAAAGTAAAGTAATATCCTGGTTTAAAAGTCAAACAAGTAATTTATTAAAAATAAAACAATATTAAAGTATTAGAATGTATTGTTAATTTAGAAATAATATGCACATGTAAATATCAAAAGCAAATTTAGATCAGAATCCTTTTAAGCACAATACACGAATCGGACTTAAAATTTTACTTCAAAGTTGTAAGAAATATGTTTTATTGATTCAGTGCTTGTGGATTTTTATTTTGTTCAAGAAACTTTTTTAAAAATCTTCTTCCAAACTCGGTGCGCGGCTTATACACGGTATATCTTTATTTAAAAACATGTAATTGTATATTATTATATCCTAACAGTTTGAGATAGCCGTCTTATATCTAGAAAAATTAGTTCCATAATTATGTAATATATTATTGCACTAAATGGTCAGAATTTCACGCCAAATGTTTTAACATCGGTTATTAATATTAACCTTAAACCGAGTGGTGTCCATTAAAAGAAAAAACAGGGTTTCCATATTTACAAATAATTTTTTCTCAGCCTATAAGCAAATTGAAAATCGTGTGGTATGGTAAGGTCTATTGGGGAACATGCTTTAATACAATGTTGAAAACTTCAGTTAAAGTCCATTGTTGTGCCTGCAGTAATTGAAAGAATTAATTATTTTTCATAGAAAATTTCAAATTTTTGAAAAAGATTAAAATTCTCTCCGTGCCTATGTTCATGTATCTATAAGGTTTTGAGCAAATAGAAGTAACAAAGAACTTTGACGGTTTCTTGATAAGTGCAAAGATAATCCAAACCCATTGAAGCTAGCCTTGTGCAAAGTCAGAGATCGCGGAGCCGAAGGCTTTCAGATTGAGCATAGCGTTAATAGTTTTTGAGCTATGAACATCTAAAAATTTTTATATGATCAGGAAAAATTTTCAAAAATCCGCGGGATGTTTAAGGTTAAAAAATAATTGAAATTAGTTTCCTTCGAATGTAATATAATATAATGTAAGAAATAATAAAACACAACAAAAAATAACATAATATAAGAAAATTACAATATCTTAAGAATTAAATTATATAATTTATAATTGCCCAATTTAGTCTATCTAAAAAAACATAGGAAAAAAATATTATTTTGCTAAATGCATCATACCATGCGAATATGCAATAACAGAATGCGAGACAGCAAATAAACAATTCCACTGATTATTAACGTTCCAAACGCATGTTTAGCAAAAACATACTTTGAGAAGAGAATGCAGAGAGGAACTGTGCTACTTACATGATACAGTGCTGAAACAAAGTCAATTCAACATCAGTTTGCTTAATAAACAAGTAATATTTATACAATAGATTACAAGGCCCGCAATTGGGATATGCAAAAAGCGGTTAACCAAGATGTATCAGTTCACTACATATGAATTCAATAGCAATAGCAAAGTAATTGAATTGATAGAATCTAGAAGCAAAAAATATTGTTACATGAAGCACCATAAAAAAGCCCAACATCAGCTCTAATAACATTAGCACAAAAGGACAAGTAATTATTTCAGAAGTGCTCACACATAAACGAGCAAATTTTGATGACAATCATCATAATCAGTAGCTTTAGTATTGTGGCCAATCAGGTGACGAAATGGAAAATACACTATCAAATATATTATTTGAAAATATGTCCAGTTATACTGTATTCATAACATTTGGTAAATGATTAGATTGATAATGTATGCAAAGCGAAACACAAAACTCTGTGTAGCTATTCTGATGCAGGCCGCAGCGTCTTTTATCAATGTCATGGTTTACTTAAATACTATGTTTACTATATTCCTATATAGTAGAGCTGGACGCCGTTAAAATTTATGTCTGCGGCGGCGCGGGCTCTAAAATTCATCAGCGGCGGCGGCGTGACTGGCTGCTTCAAAATTGTCGTAAAAAATGTTCATGCCATAGCTTGTGGCTACATATAACGACCCGAAGTAATAAAAATACATGTAGGTCATAAAATCTATTTTAATAAAGGTGAGTTCATTGTGTGTATGTGTCCGTTTGTGTGGGAAGCTAGGCCTAATTTTATTTCGAATTCCTATCCAACTTTGTAGAAATATCTCTCGGAAGTGTGATGCGAGTGAGCGATTTTTTAAAATTCAGCGAGAACTATGGGAGAGCTAATAAAGGGCCTGGTTTTCACGTTTTGGTATAATGAAAAAACAGCTTAACAACATTCATTTAATAGGTACTACTAGTCGATAGTACAAAATTTAATGAAATAAACAGATAAACAAACCAACATAAAAAGTTCAGCAAAATAAGAATGCTTAAAGCGAATATAAGGTTTTAATAAAATTGTAGTTTTCGTGGATGAACAAAGAGTATTTAAAGGTTGTCGGAGATAACGAGGAGCGTCTGCTAGTGATAATAAGACCTGCTGCCGACCAAACTCTTTCAGATGCAGCAGCTGTTGCTGGGATACAGAAGACAGCTCTAGCCAACATCGCCAGCCTTGGAAATTGTTGCCGATGTGATCGCCACCAATCGAGAGTGTGCATTCGTTTTTCCCCATCAGTGATTACCATTGAACAATATCGAGATATCTAATTGTCTAATAACACATTATCGACAGTAGTGGACTTTGTATATTTCTCAAGGAGTTGCAATTTCCTGTCGGCTGGGTTCATTTTGGTAGACTTGAAGGCCCAGCAACAGGTGGATTTGAAATGCCAATATCAATATCCAAAGTAAGCTCGAAATCATTGGCAACATAGCTTAAAAAGATGGAAGGACTGGTATATGTGGATGTCAAAAAGTCTTGCAACGAACTGATACTTCGCATGCTGGGATCAAGAAAAATTAAGATCTTGGCTTACCTCATGTGGTTAAATGACCACTAAAATTTCTTTGAGATTAGCACAAGCCAATAGCATAGCTCATAACCAAATGTCATTAAGGATTATATAAAATGAATGTTGAATCGAAAATTGTAAATAGCCAATGTTATATATTTTCAATCTAATTGTACTACGAACAATTTGAAAATTTGTTATTCAAAGCATTATTTCTTGAATTTTTCCACGCCGACCCACGCCGTTTCAAAACTCCGGCGGCTGCGGTGCAGCGCCCACAGCTTTACTATATAGGTGTCTTGCATTAGCCCATTTGAATTTACACAAATAAAAATTTAAATTTACTCAGCTTAAGTTAGAAAACGTCAGTGTTTTTTAATTCGTTGCATCAATAATATAATTTAGTAGAATATCCCGGAATTGTGTAAAAACTGTTTAAAAGTGGAAGATATTAGCGTGATTGAGGGCACATTTAGTACTTACTGAAATTGCAAGCATTCTTAAAGAAAGATAATAATTGCAAATAATTGCACTGGAATTTTATCAACATTCGTAATAACAAATAATTTAGATACAATTGTTTTGCAACATATGATCCCTTTATGAGGGTTGATATAACAAGCAGCTGGTCATTTTTATATGCCTAAAAATCATATAAACCTATCTACCCCTAAAAAATAGATAGAGCTGAAAAATAAGTTGAGCATTCAGGAAACTAAACTAAATTCAATAATAAGTGTATTGTACAATATATCTTTACACCTTAATGCTCCAAGAATTGACGTATTAGAAACGACTGCCTAAGACATATCTAGTTGTACACATAAAGTTGCGAACACTTTTTTGCTTTTCTAATTGCTAGTAACATGCAAATAATTGTAGGCATTACAAACCCTAAAAACAGATTTAGTTTGCAAATCGATTGATCCAATCTCTAACTTTCTGATTGTGCCGATTCTTGGCATTTATGAATTCAAATGCGATTGAAGAAATGTATGGAACCAAGAAATCAGGATCATCTAACAACTCCATAATCTTTTGTGCGACATTGAAAAGAGTATTTGTGGCAGTCCAGTGCTGTCTAGAAAGAAATGATGCTTTTAAAACACCCTAAATGTATACATCTGACCATTGTAATAAAAAACTTTTTCATATTAAAAAAATTGCAGAACAGTAGTGCATATGTTAAAGTAAGATTTTGAAACAAGGAACTTCGTGAAATTCTTAAATATCAGGGAATTTGTGAAATTACTATTTGACTTAGTTAACGTCATGAAAAATCTACAATATCTAGACAATCATGTAAATACTAGAAAAATCCAAACCATTACCCCAACTCTCTCAAATTACTGATTCTAAGAAGTCCGTAGGTGAAACAGCAATTTCACAAATTCCTGATACCTTAGGAATTTCACGAAATAGTGGATTACAGCAGTAAGAGTATTTTTTACTGATATTGAATAACGTCAATTTAATTTTGTATGTAGTTTGTGCAGTTTTATAGAGCATATTTTATTTAACCTCAAATTATGTGGGGAAATTACCATGAATTTCATTTTCAGATTGAATTAGGCGTTTTGTTGTTGCAAACCAACTAAAATATCGCTTCAAACGAACACTAAAATTTTGCACTGACTCTTCCCATGGTGATACATATTTAACAGGCTATGCAATATTTATCTAATCGAAGCTAATGTATATTAAATCTGATTGCTTTATATAAAAAAATTTAACGTGAAAGTCATTAATATTTATACGTAAACCAATCAATGTAATGCATTCGCCTCTGGAGATAAAGATAGCATGGCTTGTTGAACGTGTAACGACGTGACTTCAACTTTGATAAAATATTCATGCTCCGAAAAACGGAAAAATATTTGTGAGTAGCCTTCCATTCAATCAGCGCTACTAATTATTGCCCGAATCCTATATAACTCGATTCAGGAACTGCCTGCTTTCAACTTTGGAACGAATGGAAATTTCATGCTTCTGTTGGATGATACCAACAAAATATATTTGCAATGGTATATACTAAGATATATTCAACATATTACCTAATTCTGCAATAACTATCAGTGGAATTGTTTCAATTATAAAATGTTTTATATTATATTGAATAGCTCTATACACTGTATAAAACTATTTAAAATTTATACATGAAACATTTTAACAGACAAATTGAATTACTAAACTGAAAATTAATATAAGACACTGTATAAATTAAAAACATACTTGATGTACATTACAATGATAAACTGGAGTTCGAAAAATTACAGAGGGTGGTTCAAAAGGATATTCTTCTGTAATATGTATATTCACAAAGAAAGTACCACCAGAGTACATGGAAGTTTTGGGAGGAACCAGAACCGCCAGCCAATTGTAAATGTTCTTTCCTTTAGGAGCCAGCCAGATTCCATTCCCTCCACAAGATGATAAAAACTCTTCCGAAGACACTGTAGCCAACTCGCGATGCAAACGTTCCGTCTATTTAAAATTTATTAATATTAAAATTTAAGAAGAATCATACTGAAAAAGAGTTCATTGACATCGTCAACTAAAAGGATAGACAAAAATAGTTAAAGTGAAGTCAACTATTTACATAGTAATCTCACAATAAGAAAAGTAGTTTCATGAAACAAAAAACTTTTGAATAAAACGTTCAAATTTTCATTGCTGATAGCTAATCATTAATACTGTTGCAAAAAATATTTTTTCTTAAGCAATTGAAAAACTATAGAACTGTACACTCGCTATATCTCTGAAACTCTTTATTGTATGTGGTAAAACTGAAATTTAATGTATTTTTTACCAAATATCCCAAAAAATTCGGAGAATTTTAACCCGATTTGAAGCCTGAATGTGAACTAACCATCATGAAACTATAATTCTAAATATTGTGAAAGTAACATTTACGAAATATTTACAATTGTTGAATATAATGCATATCGTCATATAAACAATCAACCACTTTTAAAAAATAATTTTGTATATTAATATATAAATATAGGGACACAAATCCAGGTTTTTATTTCATTAAAATTGGTCATTCCATCGTAATAATCAATCAATATGATTGGCTACATCTCTCAGACCATTGCAAAAGGCTAAGCCATTTCAGTTTTTTGCAACATAAATTCATTCAAAATATTGGAAATACCCTTACAGCTTACGGAGCAGTGCAAAAATTATGTAAATAATATTGAAGCATGTGGTAGAAGTTATTCGCAATACATACAAGTACCATTTCATCTCTGGAAAAAATAAAACAACTATGAAGGCAACATCGCTATCGTTGTGATTGGAAAAAGATGGACTTGACTATGGGGAAAATGGCCGACATTCCGGCACACTCGTAGATTACGCCTTAACAATTTTTGACTTAATTGATTTCCTCCACCTTCTATTAAACTTTTGATTATTACTCAAAAAGTTGTGGAGCATTCTTAATGAGATTTGGGGGTTTTCTAACTTATTGGGATTCAAAACCCTCTAAGAAAAAATTTCTTACATCTCTAATTTTATGCATGTATTGTTTTTTTAACAGGAGTATATCTTCAAAATTTTTGTAAATATTTTATTATTGTTAATGTGAAAAAATTGAGTAAAATAAGCAAGAAAATTGTATTTGATAAGTTAAAAATAAATTCTAATTAATTTTAAAAAAATTGAGATGCATCACATTTCGTTAGATTAAAAATTAATATGAATTAATTAATAAATTAATATGCACAAAAGTTTGCGCAAATTTTTAATATTATATTCCACTCCAAATATATATATATATATATATATATATATATATACGAGTATATATA
>CABFPE010000083.1:67200-86194 GCA_900660155.1 Hofstenia miamia
ACAAACCCCATAATGAACAGAGCCAAGATGACACCCCTCATTGAGCAGAGGAGAGTGTATCCCACAAGAGAGGAAGGACACAGGAGGACTCAGGTAGCAGACCACATGACTACTTGGGGTGCCAAATAGCCCCTTGGGAGTGTGATTCCCATGACTACTTGGGGCACCAAATAGCCCCTTGGGAGCAGACCTTGGACAACTACTTGGGGCTCCAAATAGCCCCTTGGGAATCTGAGGAGTTGAGTAAGTACAGAGTGCCTTTTGCTAACTTAAGTACTAACTACTACTACTAAATGTCTCATAGTGACTCAAGAACCCCCTCTAGTCCTGGCCCTTCATCATGCACCTCTACCAGTGTTAGGTCCCATAGAAATGAAGAGCAGCAAGAAAAGATCTTTAAGGTAGGAGATGAAACTTTAGATTTGTATTTTTTTGCAACCCCCAAGGCAGTTAGTTTTGTATGCAACAACTTATCAGAGGAGATGAAGAACAAATTACCCTGGAATTACAACACCAAAAACCTCATGTGTGCAGTGGACGTCATTCCCTTTGTCATTGATGCTTATAGTTTACTTCTTCTGAGTTGGTGAGGTCAACCAGCCAAAGGTAATGGAAAAAATCAAAATAGCATATAGGCTTGCCAAGGTAGAGAACATTCATCTGATGATGTTTGTCAAAGAAGAATACCAAGATGAGATACCTGAGGAAGTCATTAACCTTCACTTTAGGATGGAGAATTTTATGATCCTCCACACTCACTACTATCATCCCACCAGCATGTATCAGTTTGGTATCTTTTTGGTAACCAAGTTAATTTACACCACCTTTCTTTTATGTAAGAAAATACCCACCCATTGCCTTGCAGTTGACACAAGGCTTATCATAGATGCTGTCACCCAGTCACAAATGCTCAAATCCATCTCCACTAACTGGCCCAGTCTTGTCTTAGTTATGAACATGCACATCAGTTTTGAGTTCTCTCAAATCACTGCAACTCTAGCTGAAATCAATGAGGTTTGGACTAATCTTAAGACAGATAGAGACCCTGAGTCTGTTTGGCCCACTATCAATATCTGCAGCCCCATGTTGCAATACTCTAGATCTGTTGAGAGGCTCCTCATGGAGCTGTGCATAGCCTACACCTCATAAGATCACCAAAATTTTGCTGAGCACCTGTTTTCCAAGAAGTTTGTGCCACCATTCAGTCTCATGGAGCCATTTAGGTCCTGTTGATTTTTCTGACACAAGATCCACACATTCAACTGCCTCTTGACTGAAATGCCCAAGAGTGCCTCACCAAGAAATGCATGCATGGCTTGCCATCTGCCCTGCTGCATGGAAGATAAAGAACTGGCTTCTTCATTTGTGCTTGCCTCCATCTTCACCTGGAAAAACCAAAAAGGCCATGGAGAGATTTGAAAAGTATTATGCTCGCCTTATTGGCACTAGTAGTCCATTGGGGTGCCTTCTGCCTCAGATGATTGTTAACTGCTTGGTTGGTGCCTTTGCTGACCTCAACATTTTCTCAGAGACCCTCTGCAAGTATATGTGGGGAGCCATGTCAGAGATGAAGTTTCCATCTCTCAAGTTTGACAATGTGCTGCTATGCATGAGCCACCTGATCTGTCATGACCTTGGGAATTAGTGGCCCACTATGATATGCACACCAAGATGGAGATCCTATTTAACTTGGAGAAAATGAACTATCCTGAGTGTTGGTATAGAAAGCTCTCAGAGATGTGAAGGCAAGCTGCCAAAGACAGTGAGATCATACCTATTACAGTTATTGAGCAGATGATGTGCTTGCCCAAACAATTCTACACAAAGTGGAACTGTTAGCATCATCCACAGTCAAAGTATTGCCCAGCACTAAGGTGCTCTTTGAAGCCATTAATATGCAAAAGTTCTCTGGAGTTGCAAGCTCTCCCATACCTATGTCAGCATGGTTGATCACTGAAAAACAAATTTTAACCATCAAGCATCATCCAGATGAGTTCACTGAGAAGCTCTCTATTGTCAACCATGTCATCAAGCAAAATAAAGGTAATGACATGTTGGGCTTAATGAAGTAGTGTCTAACTGAAATGTTTACCAAAGAGGAATTACTACTTCTACAATTTCCTGGGCAACAAATAGCCTTGGGCATTGAATGTACCATGTCTCACCTTTGAATCTCCAACTCTCCAATTGCCAAACTCAGTGAGCATGGGCTCTGCAGCAAGTTCTGGGATTCCATTAAGGATGCTAATGTAGCATTCGCTACCAAGCATTGATGTATGTTAAATGATTCTTTTAAGCTATTGTTTCACATCAACTGCAGGTAGGGATGTACTCATGTTAGCTATTTATTGCATATATTTCTGCTAACCTTTCTTTAACTGAAATAACTGAATACTATTTAGGTACTCCACCATCATAGCTCTGCTCTATGAATGGTGTAACTGTGGCCTCCAGCTGACTCCAATCTCTGCATCATTTCATTTGTGTTTCCATAGCCAATCTAGGTGGCTTTGAACCTCAGCTCAACAAAGTTCTTATGTGTTCCCTATCCTAACTCAGTGTAGTTCTCAATGCAAATTGTAACTGACTTAAATTCAATTTGTACCATGTATTTAATTCACTTCACAACCTTGCAATGTCACTAGCTTCTTAATAATTATTACTTTAGCCATTACCAAAAACTATTGGCTTTAATTAAGTTAATATAATTAAGTTACTTAATAACTTGCAGCTTCCTACCTTACATTTAAATAACATAATACATGCTTGGTCAATTTATCAGTCTATTATAGGTCACCTAAGTCTATCACATAAAATATGTATAACCTACATTAGGCTATCCAGCACTTTCTTACCAATGTTGATTATTGATTACATGTAAATGATCAAATCAATAGCCAGCTAAATGGAGAAAAACTCCTATTTGTACACCTAACATAAATGCACATTCATGGTTTGGATCAAGGACCCTCAAGTTGCTCCTTATATGTTCCCAAACCACTACTACTGCATTTACCATTTAGCTTGACATTGTGTATAAATAATAAAACTGATATAAAATCTAAGAATAAGATTTTCAAAGAATTTACTTCAACAAATTCCAAACTGATTTACGCTCTATTTATAGTTAACTTTGAAAAAGTACCTGTCATTTGAAATTCAAATTTAATTCGTCTGCCAAAATGGCTGAAAATAATGGAAGTGAATTCGTCCCCTTCGTTTTGTCAAAATTCAACAACAAGTACTAATTTGCTATATTATTACTTGGTTGCATTTTACAAAGATAATTCTGATAATTATCAGAATCAATTATAATTGAAATTAAATTGTTTTTCTAAATAATCATAATTCAACCTTAGTTTCAACTAATCATTTGTTCTTCTTTCTTCATTAGCAGCATTTTCTTTAGATTATGCTACACACCCTCCTCAGCTTGCTTTATTTTCAGCACTGCATGTTCTCTGTGGACTAACTCATCTGCCTTTGTGATTAGTATCACTGCATGTTCTCTGTGGACTAACTCATCTGCCTTTGTGATTAGTATTTCTGCTTGGGGATCACTCCAGCTTGTCATTGCAAATTCTGGTTGTTTGGTCATTTTTAGTACCACCTCTCTCTGTTGTTACCACACTATGATATCAGAGGAATTTCACTTCTTTGATATTTTCTGATATCAGTGTTATCTCTCTAAGTTCATTCATTTTTTCTGAAAAGATTTTGTAGAATTTTTTGTATAGGTGGATTCCTTTTATTGCTATCATTAACATCATCTGTGTGTCTGCTCTACTCATGTGCACCATTTCTTCTCATACTGTTGTGTTTGGGTAAAAGAATGTAAACAATTTCCTGAGGATCCTTGTGTTCACCACATCTTTGTAAAAGAAGCTTATGTTTTCTCTCACTTCTTCTTCAGTTATCATTGTTGGATAGTTCTTATTCAGTCTCATCATTGTTACTATCTCCACCCTTTTTGTGACATCATAGAAGTGGTATTCTTTATCCCATAAATCCAACCACACCACATCATTTACTCCTGAAAATAGCATGATCACCTTAGTTGTGCATTTGTCAATTTCTTCTCTCAGTTCCTTTAGCTGTTTGTGAATCAGGTTTCCTTGTGTGTATAGTTGATAAGGAGTTATCACTCCTTCAACATATACTCTTTCCTTATTTTGATTGTTTAATAATATCTCTTTCATCTTTTTGTAATTGTCCCATTCAAATATTGTTTTCACATCTTCTTTCATGTTCACATAAGTCTTATATTCATGTAGGAAAGTTTTGGAGATCTTTATGTTTTTTGGTATCCTCCATCTTGGGAGCACCATCAGGATCCACACTGTTTTTGGTGGGGTGCATATAAGGATTTTTGTTCTTATCTGTTGCTCTATTTCTCTGTAATCTTGTGACGTTGTTGGTGCTGTTGCCAGTCTGATCATGGCTGGATAGTTCATTTTGCTTTCTTTCAGTGTCTCCCAGAATAGCTGTGTTAGTCCTCTTCTGCTCATTTTCATTTGGATGCTGTCGTTTAGTTCTAGTTTCAATGTGATGCATTCCACATCCACCACCAGTTGATTATATGGTTTCAGCATCTCTTCCAATTCTGTCTCTGTGAATGCTTCTGTAAAACTCAGTTTCATTGATGCTACTGTCTGCTCTTCCTTCACATACTGGTAGTTTCTCAAGCAAATCTTTTCTTTTTTGTTTGTTATTTTTATTTTGACTAAGAATCTCTCATTGTTTGTATCAATCCATTCCATCATGTGTTCTGGCTCCCCATTTCTCTATGTTTATTCTATCTATTTGTTGCTGAGTTTTCAGTGATAGTATTACTTGTGTCAATATTAAGAGTTCTTCCTCTTCTAACATTTCTTTTTGTATTTTCATCATCATTTCACAAACTTCCACTGGTTCTGTTATTCCTCCCCTTCACATCATTTCTGTGCTCTTAATGATCTTTACAAATGTGCAGTAAGGGCTTTCTTTTTTGTATCTTTTCATATCTGTTTCCAATGTTTGCTGAATTTCTTTGTTCTTTATCATAGTTATGATTTCTTTTGTGTCTATGATTTTTTATTTAATGATCTTCCTCATTGTTATCCAAGGTTCTGTCTCAACCTGTCTTAATTGTGTCTCTGATGTGGCGCCCCACATGTATTTTTTCATGGGTTCATCAAATACTGTTATCTCTTCTGGCACAATCCATGTTCTATTTGCAATATCCACCATTGACATTCTGCATAATGGGCTTTTGTTAATGATTAGTCTGCTTATGAATTTCTCGACCTCCTGCATCAGTTTCTTAATTTTGTCTGGAGATGTCAACTTCTCAAAGTGCCCTTTCAATAGCCAGCTTTTTGTCTGTGTGTTCACTGGGGATAAAGCTATTTCATATCTCTTTGCCTTTCCTAATCTGTGGCGTCCTGCTCTGGAAATTGGCAGCCTCAATTCCTGTTGTTGCATTGTGAAAATTGCTAGAATCCATGCTGAGGTTCTAAACCTTATTTCTGGGGCATTCTTCTCTTCAAATATCATATTTTTAAAGTCTTTTGTTGAGTTCAGTTCATATGCTCTGTTAATCTCTGACAGTGCCACTTCAACCATTTTATGATATTTCTTTGATGGGGCCTCAATGTGTATCTCTGGCCATTTTTCTTCTGTCTTCTTTTGTAACTTCATCTCATTCCAAATTTCTTGTATTCTCTTTATGTTTTCCTGCCTTTGTGTGAGGCTGCACTTGATGAATAGCATTGTCATCTCTATTGTTTTCACCTGTTTAAATAAATCAATGGCAATACATGGATCCACCATTAATCTACAATAGGCTACCCAGTAGTCAATCTGTAGGTCTAAGTGAATTAATTCTGTGATATTTGCTTCTGTTGTTATTTTCTCCCAGAAGAACACATTCTCTACCTCTATCTCTAGTTCTCTTAGGAATGGTGGTAATTCTTTGACTGTTATTCTTCTGATGATGACCACTCTTATGCCCTGTACTCTTGCCATTCTTAGAGTTTAGTCTAGCTGCTTCTCCAGATTTTTGTTATATTCTTTTTCCTTTAGGATGTGAATAATTGTGAGGTTATCTTTATCAATGTTGATTTCCAGTATTTTCGCAATCTGGTCTATATATGCCATGATCACTTGGGCTGTTTCCAATGTGAAATTGTCATTGAAAGTGACATGAACCATGCTGTGCATATATGGCCATTCCACCGTCTCATCTAGTTCTCTCTGATAACTTATAATTGTATTGACCATCAGTCTTTTCTGTGAATTGAGTAATATCAGTAGATTGCTGTCCTCTGTCTTTGCTATTTTTCATATGTGACTCTTAGCTTCCAGTGACAGTTTTTGATATGCATTAGTTCTCATTTTCATTGTTCCTATTAGAAAGTGTCTAAACTTTTTTATGCTCTCAATCAGTGCCAACATCTCCAATTTTGTTGACCCATAGTTCTCTTCACTTGGTTTCAACTTGGGACTAAAGAATTGTATGGGCACTTCCTTGCCATCTTTTATTTGTCCCAGTGTTGCTCCAATTGCTACCTTGCTGGCATCACAGCCCAGTATAAATTGGTGGTTTATCCTTGCCTTGTTGATAAACATCTTATATTTTTCTCCTGTAGCTTTCTCTGTGTAAAGTTTGGGTAAGAAGAAGCAGTTGCTGTTTTCCAGTATAATTTTTACTGTATGGCTGTACTTTGTCTGAAGGCTATATGCATTCTGTATTTTTTGCCACTCACTGATTTTTAATTCTCTAACAGAGATATATTTCATCTGACATTCTTCAGAAATTACATTGAGGCTGTTGACCATCTCTGGTTGAACTACTTTACCTGTGGTGTTTACAGAATACATGGTCTTTGCTAATATTGGCTTTAAAACAAATTTTTTGGGTTGTGAGAGTTCATCTTGTTTGCTCTGTGTAACTTTGGTAGATTTTTTAGCATGAGAATTGCTAGCAGCTTTTGAAGTCATTGCCAAATTTAAAATTGAAAAAAGTATTCAAATCACAGGTTATTTATTACAAACTTTATAAACCAATCAAAAATAACTTAATTCATTTGATCCAAATGTCAACTAACCTGGTTAATTCATTCACCAACCCGCAAAATGTTGTTAGAACATTATAAAATATCTGTTATGTGTGTACACCCATGTATCTAGTTTATCTTAATATCAATTTACTGTTTCCACCTTCTCCTATAAAGAATCATGTTTTAGATTATAAAATTTTCAGTTTCCCCATAGCATATTGTATCTATGTTTACATAACTCATACTAAGAAAAGAATTACCACCATGCTTAAATTTTTCCAGCCAGGGTTTTTTGCAAAAAATGTCTAGAAACACATTAGTGATGTTTTTGACAGGAGCTTTTAATCTGTCACATTCAAGTGTACTCAATTTAAAATCTTTTTATTACTGCATCCAGAAACCCACAAAGAGAATCTGTCAATCATGTGAAAACTTGATATTTTAAAAGCTTTTCTTGGAGAACCTGTCAACATATCAAATTAGTTAAAAGCTTTTTGTGTAAACTCACATACTTTAGATTTTTAAGTACCACAAATTGACTTTATTGCAAAAGTTTTCCCAAATTGATTTTACTTATTACTAATTGGATATTCTCCATCCAATCAAAACTCAATGTCTCCTGCATTAAAATTTTTTATTATCATTGTTCATTATCATTTCAACTTTGGTTAAAAATAGTTTGTATTTCAATATTCTGCTTTTTTAAAAAATGTCTGTCAATGTTTCCAACTTTCTCTCTGGCTGGAATTCCAAATATGACCAAATCATAGAAGAAAATCTTTATAAAAGCAACTGAGAAATTAGCTTTGATGAAACCATGTAAGACATTCTTTTGTAAAATATATTATCTAAGAACTTTTTATTATACAATGCAACAAAATATTAATCAGTTTTTTTTATGTTGCATCTTGTTATAATATTTCACAATATGTAATTCACATTTTTATCAGCACCAACCTTTTATAAAAACAAATCAGAAATTTCTGTTTATCTAAAAATGTTTGTGTATTATTAAAATAAGATATTTTTACAATGTGAATTATTATTATATTCAAAAAATTATATTTTAAATTTTAATCTAGAAAAATGTGTAATATGTTTTTTGTATTAAACAATTTTTTTAGCTTCAATAATATCCCAGAAGAAGAAGAAGTATTGAAAAATTTCAAAGAATGGTTTTAAAATTTCAAAGGCCAAGTTGACCAAATGATGACTACTTACAATGATCAAAACAGGTTTGGTAATTTTAAGCAAACAACTCAAAAAACTATGATGCTTGAAAACATTTCTTATTTTTGAAAAATGTGTTTGCCATCTTTTATATTTTTTAAAAAAACATGATAGATTTTTTACAATTTAAATAATCCAATACTCTTGTCAATGTTTTTTAATTTGAAAGCAATTATTTTAATTTTCACATGGCTATTTCCTAGCTATTATTTATTTTTTAAAAATAAAACACATTCACAATTTCATTGAAAACAATTACTGATTTTTAATTAATGAGATTTTAGAACTTTGCAGATGTATTTTTTCAAAATTTTATTGTTGATACTAGAACAAATCTTCAAAGTTACACAGATGTGTGTTTTATTATTTTTTGGCATTCTAAATCCATACTCTTACAGGTTGTTAACACTTGTTTATTTGTTAAAATGTAATTTCGTTTAAACATGCATGTGTATTATCTGATTTTTTATTGATTGTTTATTTTTACTGTTGCATGTGTAAATATCCATTTTACATTACACTGTCAATTTTTTATCTAACACCCTGGTTTTTTTGAGGGTGATTGAGATGTTATTTATTTAGTTAAACATAATTTTGTTTAAATCTAACACCCTGGTTTTTTTAGGGTGATTACAAGATGTTATTTATTTAGTTAAATGTAATTTTGTTTAAAAGAGTTTTTAAATAATGTGAGGTGTTACCACTGATTTATTTAGCTTAATTTAATTTTTTTTTAAATAATGCATGCATTTTATATGATTTTTTATCTGGTTATTATCAATTACAATGCATTGCCATTTCCACCTATAATGTTGTTATACATATTTGTGATGAAAAAAAATTAGTGTGTTTTTGCATTGAGTAAGCCATCACCAATGTAAATACTTTTTCCAAAAAATGCATACTACTCTTTAAATATATCAACCATCCTTCCACTCCCACTTTGCTAAAACATTTTTAAATTTAGTTCTGCAAGCAGTGTTGGTCAACCCCTCATTTTTCAATGCGCTCATTGTACATATACTAGCCCAAAAACCTATGCATTAGAAGGTCATATAAATAGGAAACATAAAAAATCATGAGTGTATCTCATCCATGATGAGAAATTGTTTTCTGAGCACATTACAGTTGTTCATGAACAATCAGCAACACCTTCCATTGACAAGATTAATGTGCATAAGACTAATACAGTGTGTAAGGGAAGCTTTGCTTGTTTTGAAAGCCAACAATTAAATGCATTGGACATTTATTCACCATTTCATTTTGCCCACCCATCTATTACAAAAATTATTAAGGAGGACATAGACAAGCATTTCTCTGCCAAAGTTTATCTGATAGCTGAGTTGGAACTATCACAAACTGATGCAAATGAAGAAAAGCAAGTCATTTTGCACCCTACAAGCAAACCAGCTTCAGTCTTTCTTACAGGACTTTGTGAGGCAACATATTCCCACATGATAAATGAACTCGCAAATTATATCACAGCATATGCAAACAATAGATCAGGGTGGATTGTTAAAAATATAAACAATGTATGGCTACACATTGCCAAGTATAGACCAACCCATGCTGGAACATTTATCCCACTACCAGATTATCTAAAGAAGAACCATTTCCTTGTAAATCCAAAAAGTGGTGAATCAAATGAGTGCTTTTTGTATGCAATTTTGGCATGTCAACACCCAGAAGTTAAAGATAGAAATAGAGTAACTCTTTTAAACAAGTTTAAGGGTGTTTTAAATGTTAATGGTTTATCTTTCCCACTCTCTGTAAATGACGTCTGTGTGTTTGAGGACCTCAACAAAATAAAAGGCAGTGTTTACACTCTAAATGTTAGTGATCAGAGTTTGGTTCCTGCATACATATCAGAGAAGGACTATGAGAAAAATGCACACTTGATGTTAATTGAAAGAGATGGAAGTAGTCATTATGTGGCCATTACCAATTTGAATGCTTGTCAATGCTTTTTTAAAACCCATAAAAATGGATTTTTCTGTTCAAAGTGTGTATCTGGTTTTGAAACTAGTGCAAATTTGGCAAAGCATCAGAAGAAATGTAGTGGATCTGCTGAACCTGAAATTACATTCCCCAGTCAGTCAGAAAAAATTGAGTTTAAAAATTATGGGGCAAAAAATTACATACCATTAATGGCCACATTTGATATAGAAATGATTTCAGAAAAAGTGCATGGTCCTCTACCTAATCCTTCAAACAGTTATACAATGCAAGAAGTAAAGCAGAAACCCTCAGGCATTGGCATTGCAACACTGACAGAAAAGGAGCTGCTTTCTTCTAAAGTCTTTTCAGGTGAGGAATGTCTATCAGAGGCATGGCCCCACCTTAGAAAAACTGCGCATGAGTCATTTGAGGCTAAGCAAAAACACCATACACTCCAAATTGCACATGGTGAATGAACAAGAATGCTGACAAATGCAACATCCTGTGTATTTTGTGAAAAACCATTTGAGGCAACTTTGAAAAAAGTAATAGACCATTGTCACTGTAGTATTAAAATTAGAGGCATTGCCCATAGTGACTGTAATATTTTGCATAGATCACCCAATTTCACATCCATATTTGCACACAATGCCCCCATTATGATTTCCATATTTTATTGAAAACTTTAAAATTGAAGGAAGGTGGAAAATTAAGTTGTATCCCTGCACTAGTGAAAACATGTTGTCACTTAGTTTATCAATTCCCATCTCAATCTCAACTTTTGTTGATAAAAATAATGTAACAAAAAATATTTATGAAGAATTACAATTTCTAGACTCTTATTGCTTTATAACAGATAGTCTCTCCAACCTAACAAAGAACATTGGCAGTGATAATTATAAATTTTTATGCACAGGCATGAATGAGGAAAAAGCAGAGGCCTTCAGCAGAGGAAAAGGTGTGCTATGTTATGATTATTTAGATAGTTTTGAGAAATTTGGCAATATACAGCTTCCAGAATTGGTCCACTGGAAGAACTGATTGACTGGGGAAACATCTCCAATGCAGGAAGGACTGGACACAATGCTGAAGTACACACAGACGTCATTGGACCCTATTGCCAATCTGGATCAGCTGGAATTTATTGAAAATGGAATTAGGGGAGGCATGTCCAGCATTTATTCAAGTTGCTATTTTAAAGCAAATAACCCAATGGTGGAGGGTTATGATAGTGGGAAAGACTCCACATATTCTCTCTTTTTAGACATGAATTGCTTATACAGAGCTTCTATGTGTGAGTTTTTACCCACTGGAGGCCTACACTGGACAGATGAGAGTCTAGAAAATATACTTGCTACACTGTCAGAGGCAGACAGAGGCTATCTGGTTATGGTTGACCTGCATTATCCATCACATCTGCATGGAGAACACTCTGATTATCTGTTAGCCCCACATAAAATGTGTGTGGGTGATGAATTGTTGTCACCATACCAAAAACATATAAAAACCACATTAAATTTAAAGATGGGAAAAGTACCAAAATTAATGCAAACATTTTTTGATAAAAAAGAATATTTAGTACATTATGAAGTTCTCAAATTTTATATTGCACAGGGTCTAAAAGTGACAAAATTCCACAAAGCATTGCAGTTCCAGCAATCACAATTTTTAAAGCCCTACATTGATTTAAACACAATGAAAAGAAAAGCTGCCAAGAATGACTTTGAAAAGAATTTTTATAAATTAATGTCAAATGCAGTATTTGGGAAGACTATGGAATCTCTCAGAAAACAGTGCATAGTCAAGTTTGTTGGTAATCAGGAGGCTGCTGAAAAATTAATTAAGACACCTGAATTTAAGTCATTCAATATAATTTCTGAAAATCTAGTGCAGGTCATGTTGTGGCATAAATAGATCAAGTGGACAAAACCAAATTATATTGGTCAAACTATTTTAGATGTGTCCAAATTGCAGATGTTTTGATTCCACTATAATATCATGAAGGAGGCATTTAAGAATCGAATTTCCCTATTATACAGTGACACAGACTCTCTCCTGTATAAAATAAAGAGCAAAAATGTGTACAATGAACTGCCAGCAATAGCCAGCCATTTTGACTGACTTTTTAAATTATCTGAAAGATTCACCATTGTGTAGTGAGGCAAATAAGAAAACTTATTTAAAGGTGAAGGATGAGCTGGCTGGCGGAATACTAACCCAGGTGGTGGCATTAAAATAAAAAATGTATTCCGTCCAATATATATGTGCAAATAGTGGGGGCGTCAACCTTAAATCTAGTGCAAAAGGGGTTATGGGTATTTGAAGAAGACCATGAATTTCAACATCTTCAAACACATTTTGGATGGTGAAGAAATTCTGTGGTGAGAAATGGTAATGATTCACAGTCACAATCCCCCACTTGTATTTAACAAAAAAGATGCCTCTCTATGTAAATGCCTCCAACAACAAGTGTATGTGCTTTTTACACATGTAATACATTAACAACCATATTTTAGCTCTGTCTGCCCCTAATTATGATTTTCTGTGGTTTATTGATTGAAGAATGTCTCTACATTAGAATTAAAAAAGAATGCCTCCATGTGAAAATTCCTTCACAAAAAGTATAATCATTTTGGACATATAATAAAATTAATGAAAATATTTCACTGTCTGTCACTATTTTACAATGCCCCACTTGTATTGAATGAAGAAGATTCCTCTCTACATAAATGCCTCCAACAACAAGTGTATGTGCTTTTTACACATGTAATACATTAACAACCATATTTTAGCTCTGTCTGCCCCTAATTATGATTTTCTGTGGTTTATTGATTGAAGAATGTCTCTACATTAGAATTAAAAAAGAATGCCTCCATGTGAAAATTCCTTCACAAAAAGTATAATCATTTTGGACATATAATAAAATTAATGAAAATATTTCACTGTCTGTCACTATTTTACAATGCCCCACTTGTATTGAATGAAGAAGATTCCTCTCTACATAAATGCCTCCAACAACAAGTGTATGTGCTTTTTACACATGTAATACATTAACAACCATATTTTAGCTCTGTCTGCCCCTAATTATGATTTTCTGTGGTTTATTGATTGAAGAATGTCTCTACATTAGAATTAAAAAAGAATGCCTCCATGTGAAAATTCCTTCACAAAAAGTATAATCATTTTGGACATATAATAAAATTAATGAAAATATTTCACTGTCTGTCACTATTTTACAATGCCCCACTTGTATTGAATGAAGAAGATTCCTCTCTACATAAATGCCTCCAACAACAAGTGTATGTGCATTTTACACATGTAATACATTAACAACCATATTTTAGCTCTGTCTCCCACTAATTATGATTTTCTGTGGTTTATCAATTGAAGAATGTCTCTATGTTAGAATGAAAAAAGACTGCCTCCATGTGAAAATTCCTTCACAAAAANTCTGTGATAGTGAATTGCCTCAGTAGTCACTCCAAGTTTCTGTATATGGTAAATGAAATTGGTGAATTTATTGTTAGCAATGTTTTACTTGCTTAGACATTGTATATAATTTTCATAGTTTTCATACAATGCATTTCCCTTAATTTTTCCATACATTTGTGTATTTTAATATATATAAAAAAATTAATGGAAATATTTAGCTCTGCCTCCTGTCATTTTATCATACTCTATCAATTGAAAAAAATGCCTCTATGCCAAACTTAACTATAACAAAAGTATAATCATTTTACCCCACTTGTTTTGAACAAAGAAGATGCCTCTCTACATAAATGCCTCCAACAACAAGTGTATGTGTGTTTTACACATGTAATACATTAACAACCATATTTTAGCTCTGTCTGCCATTAATTATGGTTTTCTGCAGTTTATCAATTGAAGAATGTCTCCACATTAGAATGAAAAAAGAATGCCTCCATGATAAAAATCCACCACAACAAGTGTAGGTACGTTTTAAAACATGTAATAAATTAACAACCATATTTAGCTGTGTTTGCTACTATTTATGATTTTCTGCTGTTTATTGATTGAAGAATGTCTCCATGTTAGAATGAAAAAAAGAATGCCTCCATGTGAAAATTCATTTGCAAAAAGTATAATCATTTTAATCTATAAGAAGTTAATGGAAATATTTAGTTGTCTGTCACTATTTTACAATCCCCCACTTGTATTTAACAAAAAAGATGCCTCTCTATGTAAATGCCTCCAACAACAAGTGTATGTGCTTTTTACACATGTAATACATTAACAACCATATTTTAGCTCTGTCTGCCCCTAATTATGATTTTCTGTGGTTTATTGATTGAAGAATGTCTCTACAATAGAATTAAAAAAGAATGCCTCCATGTGAAAATTCCTTCACAAAAAGTATAATCATTTTGGACATATAATAAAATTAATGAAAATATTTCACTGTCTGTCACTATTTTACAATGCCCCACTTGTATTGAATGAAGAAGATTCCTCTCTACATAAATGCCTCCAACAACAAGTGTATGTGCATTTTACACATGTAATACATTAACAACCATATTTTAGCTCTGTCTCCCACTAATTATGATTTTCTGTGGTTTATCAATTGAAGAATGTCTCTATGTTAGAATGAAAAAAGACTGCCTCCATGTGAAAATTCCTTCACAAAAAGTATAATCATTTTAATTTATAAGAGCTTAATGGAAATATTTAGCTGTCTGTCACTATTTTATGATGCCCCACTTGTATTGAATGAAAAAGATGCCTCTCTACATAAATGCCTCCAACAATAAGTGTATGTGCGTTTTACACATGTAATAAATTAACAACCATATTTAGCTGTGTTTGCTACTATTTATAATTTTTTGTTTATTGATTGAAGAATGTCTCCATGCTAAAGTGCCATAAACATTTTACTGAGATGCATGTTCTATTGCTATCTAATGCATCGTTTTATAACTGAAATTGCCTTCATATACATTGATTAACTTCTGCTCAAGTCACATACAGTCAATCCTCCACTGTGTGTGTGTATAATTGCAAAGATATAGTGGTAGGCATTGATTTCTCTCTCTCTAATTAACTTGGAGTTTAGCACATGTTTTTTACAATATATTGCATGTGCTTTCTTTCAACATACTCCATAAAGCAAATGGTGGAATTGCATTAGAAATCCAATTTAGATGTTATCATTGCAATGAGCATTTGAGAAGACATACAACTTGGTACAGATAATTTTACATTAAAAGCATCTTTATTCTGCTTTTAGACAATTGAGGTTTCCAATTTGACATTAAAAGGAATCTCACAATAAAGAGAGCATTTCCAGTCAAAAAAGCTTGTTATTGTTGTATATTGCATAGATTTGTCATTAGAAATACATTATAACATTTATTAGGTCTCCTGCTCAATTTAATTTATATGTGTGTTTATTTTATTTTATTACATGGCATTCTTAATACACATAAACAATAATTTTGTAAATGCATATCTCTTATACCACACATATCTCTTATATCACACTTAGATATATTTTTTTTTGTGGACGTTTTTTGATTCTCGACACTCATCAGATGAACAACCCTCATTGAAAATTATCTGTGCATGGGAAATGAAGACGATGGTTGATGATGATATATGAACTCACATCAATGTTGGTGGTGATAAACTAATACAATAGACAAAAATTTTAGTGTAATTTACCATCATTATAAGTGGAACATGTATAATATACATGTGTTTTGTCTTGTTTTTAAAATGTGGGCTTTACCATGCTCACTTAAATATGCGGTTTTTATATTTTGGAAATTGATGAACTTTGTTTTAACACATAAACTAGACAAGTGTTTTTTACTAATGTCTAAAAATTTTAAACATTTTTATTATGCTGGATTGTGATCTCTTTTTGCTTAATTTCCATATTTAATATTTTCCACATGTATTATCAAAAACATCTTCAAATAGTTTGTTTGCTTAGAAACAAAAATGATGTTTTTTGTAAATGAAATTATGTGTTTTGAAAAAAAGGTGAAGTCTTTTTGAAAAAAATTCCTGAAAGTGAGTTAAACATTGTACTTGCAAGCTATTGAAATTATGAAAATTAATTATTGGTTGAAAAAAACGTGATACAATAAATGTGTTAATGAGGAATTTTGACAAAAGTGAAATGCGGTTTTTTTGAAGATTCACAAAAAACCAAGATAAGCAATGTATGTGTAAGCTTTTCGAAATTATGGAAAACATGATAAGCGTGGTTTGTCATTGCATTGTGTAGTTTTTACATGTAATAGAAAATTAGTCATATAAAACCAAAAAATTGACCATAATATGAATCATTCATAAGCAAACCCATTTTAAAAAAAACCAATTAGTGATAAGTGTCAAATATGCATTAACATTTTTACCCAACCTGTCAAAAAGCACTTTGTGAGCCGTGAATTCCATTAGTGTGCTGTCAATCAACATTTGTCAAGTGGTGAGTCAGCACTTAAACACTCGTCAATATCTGTGAGTCAGCAATTCTCAAGGTCAGTTTGTGACCAGGGATCTTGACTTATAATACTACTAATACTAAACAGCTGCTCAAATCATATTTACTTCAGTTACAAATCTTTATTGAGTTGTTTTTGATAATATTGAATTTTTTAAACATTCTAACCATTTACAACAAAATGTACCAATAACTCATCACCCTCTTTTATAAATTATGTTGAGAACAGATATGGAAACTCATTGAAGGAATCAAAAACTGCCATTTTCTAAATTTTTATTGATTCAGTTAGAAATTGGTTTGGACCATATAAATACTATAATTATGTATGGAGCTCCTATACAGACCTTCTATATTCTATTAACAAATCTTTTTCTATGAGAATTACACAAAATCACCAATGTTTTTATCTTAAATATTTCTATTTAAAACTAAATTAGCAATGATATCATTAGAGAGTGGAAATTTGTTATTTTTCTACAAAATCAAGCAATCATGTTTAATTGCAATTAGGTAGAACCAATGATACATTCTACATATGTCCTTTTTCATGGCAAAAAATATGTGTTGTAATTGCATTTGCATTAGGGAGGCAAAACATTGTTCAAAAGATTATCTATTACAGAGCATTGGAATCCATTATATTGAAAACTACAATAATGAGTATGATAATCTGCATTCAGGAATTTGTGAAAAGTACAAGTGCAATTTGAATGCTATTTAATGTTGTAATAAAGCAATCTTTGTTCTACCTCTTTTTTTTCAAAAAAATTAAAGATTGCTGATGTTTTAGAAGTTTTGAATGATGTGGTTTTATCCTGATTTCCAATGAACAAACAATCCTTATACTTTTGTGAATTTGCATAATCAACATGCTATTAAATTTTTTGATTGAACATCCCAATTCAGTTTAATATTTATATATGAGAGTAAATATTTCACACACAGTTGTATAATAATAATAATAATAATAATAATAATAATAATAATAGAATTTATTTAGCCGCTGAAGGCATACACTACAAAAAAAATAAGAACAAGTCAAGTTTTACAGCAGTGAGGACAGTCGCAGGAGATAAAATAGGAGCAGATGAAACAGTAGGCAAAGTTGGATAAGGGCTCAGCAAAGAGGAAAGACATCAAAGATTACTTGAAGATTGGCGGCGGGGAAAAGAAATCAGTTGCTGTTGGAGGGTTGAGAGTCAAAATGTAATTAGCAGCAGTACCTGCACGATTGAAAAATGAGTGAAGGGTGTGATGTTTCTTGCGACGACGAATGGAGAAAGTGACAACATCATTAGAGAACTTAATAAAATCAAAAGGATCAAGGTCCAATTTGCAAAGGGAGCAGTCGATTGAATAGGTGGAGATCGCAGGCATGAAAGTAGAGTGACAGCTAGAAAGTGGAGAATTTGAGAAGGGCGTCCTTGTATGGCAAGGGAGAGATTCATTTGAAGGCATGCTTGTAGAAGCATTCCATAGAGTAGATCAAGGAACGGGAAGGCCACAAACAGGGAGAAACATAGAGAAGAATGGCACGAGGAATGGACTTGAACAAAGAGAGTTTCACAGCAGCCGTGGAATTAAACGGAACATTGTGAAAGAGGGCAAAGAGTGAGGAATTAGCTTTGTGGAGACGAAAGGACACATGACCAGACCAATTTAAGTTATCAGCAAGTTGCACTCCAAGATGAGTATGATGAGGGGAAAAGTTCACAGGAAAAGGAAGATCAGAAGGGGGGGATACAGAAAAGGAAATACCACATATCTTGGTTGGGCCAAAATCAAAATGGTTAACAGAAGACCAAGTAGACAAAAGCTTAAGATCACAGGTAATATTGGAGGCAAAAGAACTACCAAAGTTGAAAATCGCAGTGTCATCAACGTACAGTCGACAGGATGAGTTGAGGACAGATTGAGGGAGGTCGTTGATAGGAACATGGAAAAAGAGAATAGCAAACATGGAACCTTGAGGAGCACCACTAGAGACAAGAGCAGGGGAAGAAAATAGACGAGTTGTTTTTGACACACTGACGACGATTGGACAGGTAAGACTGAATGAGTTCAATGAAATCAGCATCAAAGCCAAATAAACTTAATTTGTCATGAAGGTTTAGAAATGTCAAGAAAGGTAATGCAACCAGGATCATTATGATCTGAGTGAGCAAGTTAGTGATGGTAGAACAACTGGGACGGTTACCATGCTGAGAAGCGGAGATGAGGTGACGAATTGGTAGTAATAATAATTACACATTATATTTACCCTGCAAACTACAACGAATGCTTGGTCAGGGAGTTCATGAGATCGGTGCTTGTC